>JAOUZG010051295.1:2681192-2699910 GCA_026289955.1 Argiope argentata
TTTTATTTAATTTTCTCATTTTAATATTTTATTTTAATTCTTTTTATATTTTCTTAATTATCTTATTTATATATTTAATCTAAATCTCTTATTTTAATTCTCTTTTAATATAATTGGCACCAATTAGTTGAAGAAATTGTGTCTAGATGAATTTATTCTTCTTTTTAGTGCAAAACAAAACAAATAAATTTTGGGATTTACGGAATTTTTTTTTAAAAATAACGTATTTGCAGCCTTGTCTAAATTTATAAAAATTGTGCAGGGATGAATAATAAGAAATATTTTAAATTAATTTTTTAATACGTTTTCAAGTTCATTTAAATCCACTTGCATAAATGTATTTGAAAAATAGAAAGACGTTAAATTGGATTTTAACTAATAAAATACTTAACATTTTGACCACATTTAAATCAAATTCTACAGAAATAAATTAATTTACTGAATTACAGACAATATAAATTAAATGACATGTGTTTAATGAATGTTTTTCAAAAAGTTTAAACATTCTAATAATTGGAAAATAAGAGCAAAGAACAAATAAATCATATCATAAATGGAAGTAAAAAAAGTTTAAGAAGAAAAATCAATTTATATTAAAAAGCATAAATAATAAATTTGATATTCAATGAACCCTGATATTTTAAAAAAGGTGAAAATGAAATTAAAATAAAAGGAAACATGCTTCTCACAAAAACTTATACCATTTTAATACTTATTTATAGTATTTTCGCTTGAAACATCATTAATTAAATTGGCGTTATTTTTCAATTTAAAGTTAATTTTAAATATGATTCAAAAAATTCATCTAGGATTTTATGTCGGATAATTATAATAATAGAAACTCATTGAATTTTTAAAAAGTAATCTAAAATTATTTGAAAACTTGATTTCAAAATTGATATTTTGTACTATTACTGCAATTGAATTTTTTCTGATTTATATAGCTAATGCAAATATAGTTAAAATATGAAAACATATGCAGAGATACAATAATTAATTATTGCGAATATGTCGAATTTAACCATACCTAAATTCCCAAATAAATTTTCTATGTAAATAAGAAAGTTAAAAAATATCATTACAATTACAATTATAAAGCAAATTGAATTTTAAATTATAAAAGAAATAAATAGTAGTTAGAAACAAATAATTATTAACTTATATTAATAAGAATATTTAAATAACCTTGATATATGTTAAAAATGATAAATCTATTTAAATTGAAAAACATGTTCATTTTTTGAAGTAATATTTGGAGTTTAAAACAAGCATTCAAATTGACTTAGTCTTAAAAATCATGATTCCAAATAAAGACCTGATATACCTAATGCAAATACAGTAGAAATATGAAAACATATGCAGAGGTACAATAACTAATTTTTCGAATATATCCACTTTAAACATACCTAAATTCACAAATAAATTTTCTATGTAAATAAAAAAAGTTTAAAAAATATTTTTACAATTACAATTATAAAGCAAATTGAATTTTAGATTATAAAAAAAATAAATGGTAATTAGAAATAAATAATTATTAACTTAATAAGAATATTTAAATAACCTCGATGTATGTTAAAAATGATAAATCTATCTACATTCGAAAGAAATGTTCATTTTTTAGAAATAATATTTGGAATTTAAAACAAGCATTCAAAATGACTTAGTCTTAAAATAATGTTTTCAAATAAAGACCGAATCAAAATTCAAGAATGAACAATTCTGATAAAACCTAAAACTGGAAAACATGGAACTGTATCAGATTATTTTTATTTCAGCATTTCGGGACAAAAAAGAGGTGAAAGTAAAAGTTCAGCGAAAATTGAAACCATCAAACACTTTTTAAGAAATCAACAATGGATTCCACTTTAAAATCGTGACAGAGCAAAATGAAGTGAATCAATTTGTGGAACCCACTTCTTGTAACATAAGATTTCATTTATTCGGCAACTTTCACAAGAACTCGTCTTTTCTTCATCGAAGAGCTTGCTATTGTGTTTTAAAAAATGCCGACTTCCGTATGATCGAATTTCTTTTAAAAAGTAAAAAAAAAGAAAAGAAAATAAATCAATAAATGTTTTTCAGAGGATTGTTTTTAGTTACAGAAAGACATCTAAACTCAAACAAACTTTTTCTTCCTAGATCTCCACTGTAATTTTCATTTTGAAAAAATCGTCTGCTTCGTATTATGAGACATCAATGTTTTGAGAATGGAATTTGTAGAACGATAAATGATAATGTTACCTTGCCCTAAAAATTCACTGAATTTTTCTGGTAGTTGATTTTGTTTTTGTTTTTGATTAAAGGATTCCCAATGTATATATATAACATATTGCCATCTTTGAAAGGATCATGAATTTTAATGTTTGAATAATTAAATTAACTTAATTTGACTACATGTTTCATGTTTTTGAAGTAGGTTTTTTGTAGTTATTGTTTTATTAATTTATTTCTTTTTAATGTAATTCAGTTTTGAAAATTTGTTGCCTTCGGTTTTTGTTTGGTAACGATAAATAATTTTTAATTTTAGAGCATTATTATTAAATAATAGATTAATTTAATAATTTTTTAACGCTACATAATTAGATATTGAATTCTATATGAGTAAGCATAAAATAATACTTATAATCAATTTTAAATGAGCTATTTAAAATTAGAAAATAATTCAATGAAATAGCTTTCTAATTTGTGCTATCACGAAAAAATTGCATTTAAAATGTGTTTAGTATATTTTTTTACTTTCATTTTTAAATGACGACGTTTGTTTATAACTGATATATTATTTTTAAATTTCTAGAACTTAAATTTCTGAGCTTTGAAAATTTGTTTTCTTCGATTTTTTTTGTTAACATTAGATGATTTTATAATTGTAGAGAATAATTATAAATTTATCAATTAAAGCAATAAATTTTTTACTCGTTACATAATCTGAAATTGAATGCTTTATGTTTTAATTTTTTTTTAAGGATGAAGTATTTTTAATTAATTATAAATGAGCCCTTTGAAATTCAAATATAATTCAATGAAACATCTTTCAAACTTGTGATACCAAGAAAAGATTTCATTGAAAAAGTTTTTATTATATTTTTTAAGTTCATTTTTAACTGATGACGTTTGTTTATAACTGATGTATTATTTTTATGTTTCTAGAATTTTAATAGCTCTAAAATATTTTTTATAGAAACAATTATTTTAATAATTCTTTTATAAAAACTTTTTAAAAATAGTTAAGAAGCTATTGCTTAAAAATAAATGTAAGGTTTTATTAAATTAAAATAAGGAAAAGAATTAAAGTTGCAAATTTAAATGTATTGACCGTATAAACTTTATTTATTTATTTGGTAAAATTTGTTTTAAGAAACCTGAAAATATTTAGGTAACAAAAACAATCTGAATAAAATATTAGAAAAACACTTCTGCATATAAAATAGCAAATTAAAAATATTTACTTTAAATTTCTTTGTACTGATCAGTGTTTAATTTATAATTCCTTAACTGACAGATTACAGAGTCTTTTTAATATTATTTTTTCGTGAATTCAATGGATGGCTTCATCATTTTTATGGGCCGGAATTTAAATAAATTCATTTATAAATTTATTAAATTCTTATTAAGATATTAAATGAGTGTAAATTTTATTTACAAATAAAATTTTATAAAAGTTGGAAATCAAAAATTAGTAAATAAAAGATTGTTTACAAAATTCTATCTTAGAAAAAAAACGAGATTAAAATAACTATTTATGAATCAAATACTAAATAATGTTGATTATCACTTTAAAATATTCAGACAACTCATATGGGCCATAAATAAACTTATAGGCTTGACTTGATAACATGTCTTTCAATGTAATCATTGAAAGACATGTTATCAAGTCACATGTAAAAAGTATCAGACAGACATATAATAAATAGCCTTGTTTCCGAAATAAAGTAATAAAACATCTCAGAAAGGTGAAATATTTTTCTTTAGCATTTTATAAAAATCCATGAAGTTTGAAGCATAAAATCGTTTGCTAATTGATATATCAATCTGTTATGACAAAAAATAAATAATAAGGTGAAATAAAAAAGGTAGGAAAAATAAAGTGAAAATAATAAAATGATATGGAAAAGAAAAAAAAAGGTGAAAATAATCCCTGCCTTTAATATTTATTAAGGACAGGGAAAAAAGAAGAAAATAAAATAAGGCAATAATAACAAAATAATGAAGAGAAAAACTAATGCAAAAATAATTAAATAATAAGCATGAGAAAAAAAGGCGGAAATAACAAAAGAATAAGGAGATTAAAAAAAGAGGCAAAAATAACAAAATAATAAGGAGATGAAAAAAATAAGGTGATAATAACAAAATATAAGGAGATGAAAAAAATAAGGCGGAAATAACAAAATAATAAGGAGATAAAAAATATGGCAAAAAATAAGGAGATAAAAAATAAGGCAAAAATAACAAAATAATAAGGAGATAAAAAAATAAGGTAAAAATAACAAAATATAAGGAGATGAAAAAAATAAGGCGAAGATAATAAAATTATAAGGGCAGGAAAAAATAAGGCGATAATAAAAAAATTATAATGGAAGGAAAAAATAAGAAAAAGTTATTCATAGGGAATCATAAATAAATTAATTTAATGCATATGATTGTTCTGTAAATAAATCGCCAATGTACTTAATTCCTTATAAGAAAATTATCTTCAAAGATCTCCCTTATTCATTGCAGTCAACTGAACTCTAAAAGGGACATTTGATCACCATTTAGGATTTCCAGATCGTCGTATCCAGTTAGGTTGACGGCTTTTTTCTCGTTTCTATTTCCCATTCCGGAAAATTCTAATCGTCCACAATCCGGGCGAGGGAAGATCTCAGAATGAGTCATAAAAAAGTGATTCTTTTTATCAGCCTCGTTCCCCTTAGGATTAAAGACGCCATTCAGAGCAGTCCCCTCCACACAATTCAACTTTAATTGTCCATTCTGTAGCTTGTATCTGGAGTAACAAGTTCAGCTTTTTACGATCCAATTTTATCTGTGGTTGATAGGTGTTCTTTGTTTGAAACTAAGGAAGGAATATAAATTCCGAACTTCGTAAGGTTGGAGAATCAATGTTTCCTCAGCTTTGTCTGCTTTGAACTAGATGTAGTTTTTAGTTGGCCAGTTTTAATTTATTTTGGTAAATATTTTTGAAATTTTATGATTGTAAGAACTTTTTATGGGTTTATTAATAGCAATACTTTATAGCTGTAGTTAACAGTATGCAATAAAGCTTATAAATTTTGCAGTGAAATAAATTTTATTTCTTAATAGAATCCAAACTATACTTTGTGGTAGTATAAAATTTTCGGTACTTACGTATTCGACCGCCCAACTTTATTGCCAAATTTGAAATCTTCACCAATGAGTTGCTAAACCGCCATTTATGGCAATCCGGCAATGGTATAATCCGTTGATATTTATCGCCAAATTTAAATCCGCCGCCTATGAGTTACTAAACCATTGGCGAAGACGGTTTAATACGTAAGTACCAAATTTTCTGGTAATCTGGAAGTATAAAATTAATTGCAGTTACATCAGAACTATACTTCAAGTCCATGCATTAATCGAAATTTTCCAATAAACAACTAAAACTACAAACAGAATAATCTTGAGAAAACAATTTTAAATGTTTTAAGAGAGATTTCGGATAATTTTAATTTAATATAGGCTGATATTACAAATTTATGTATCAGATAAGGATGATTAAAAAAGATTAGAAAAATATCACTTTTTTAATTTGGTAATTTTTTAGTTAAAGTAATTATTAAAAGAACTGTAGTACTTTTTATTAGCTATATGCTAATACACAGAAAAAACTGTTGACTATTTTTTTGAAATTTAAATGAAATTAGTTCTTTTGAAGATGGTTATATTAACTAGTGAGTAATACTAAAATTCTAAAATACGAATAGTACTTTCTGAAGTCTTTAAGTCTTCCAAACCCAAGACTAAATTTAAAGATTATAGAGAGGATTATTAAGATTAGATTTCTAGTCTCGGAAATTCATTTCAGATAGATGATTTTTTAAATTTTAGTTTTATTTTAACATAAGTTTTCTGATTTGGTTCAGAGAAGATAAAAAAAAATAGTTACTGTTTATATGATGTATTTTACTAATATAAATATAAAATTTTAAGTAAAAATGAAATTATTTAAATATATGTGAATCTTTTGAAAAAAAAACATAATTTGAAACACATTTTCACAATCCTAGTTATTTATAAAAATTTTGATTGTTCTAGAGAAAATATGAAGTTAGTTTGGTGAAATACAGTGTAACTAAATATTATCTAAGAATTGCATTCAAAAATAAAACTTTTGTGTGTGATATACGAAATTATCTACGGTAGTTTGAAATTTCTTTCAATATATTAAACAATCATAAATCTACTTATAAAATGTTCACCATGAAATCCATAGTTCATATATTAATATAATCCAAGTATTTATAAAAACTAGGGTTGTTATAAAGAAAAAAAATGATATTTAATGGGTGGTATAGCTTAGATTGTAATTCAATATTATTTAAGAATTGTATTTAAAGATAAAATTTTTGTATGCGGTATAAGAAATTATCTATGAAAGTTAGGATTTTCATTTATCAATAATTATATTAAACAATCGTAAACCCATTTATAGAACATTCAACATCATTTCCATATTTCACATATTTTGAAGAAACTTTTCACAATCCTTGTTTTTTTAAATAAAAACTAGGATTGTTCCTGAGAAAAAAGTGACATTCATTGGGTGACATGACTTAGAATGTAATTAAATATTATCTAAGAATTTCATTCCAAAATAAAATTTTTGTGTGAGAAATATGAAAATACCTGCGAAAGTTATTAATTAATTTTAATCATATTCATATTAAACAATCATAAATACATTTATAGAATATTCAGCATCAAATACATAGTTCATATATTTGAAGAAAATTTTCATAATCCTTGTCATTTATAAAAACTAGGATTATTCTAGAGAAAAAAAGACCCTATTTGTATAGCATAGCTTAGAATGTAACTAAATAATATCTAAAAATTGAATTTAAAAATATAATTTTTGTGTTCGATGAATGAAACTATTAAGGAAAGTTAAGAATGTCTTTCAGCAATATATAAAATATAGAATCATAAATTCACTTCTAGAATATTCAGCATCAAATCCATAGTTCACATATTTAATGACAAACTTTCATAATTCTAGTTATTTATAAAAACTAGGATTACTCTGTTGGAAAAAGGATCATTACATGAGTGATATAGCTTAGAGTATAACTAAATATTATCTAAGAATTGAATTTAAAAACAAAATTTTCGAGTGCGATGTACCATTTACGAAAGCTAAGAATGTCTTTCAGCAATATATAAAATATAGAATCATAAATTCACTTCTAGAATATTCAGCATCAAATCCATAGTTCACATATTTAATGACACATTTTCATAATCCTAGTTATTTATAAAAACTAGGATTACTCTGTTGGAAAAAGCATCATTACATGAGTGATATAGCTTAGAGTGTAACTAAATATTATCTAAGAATAGAATATAAAAATAAACTTTCCGAGTGCGATGTACGAAACTATATACGAAAGTTAAAATTGTCTTTTAACAATAAATAAAATATAGAATCATAAATTCACTTCTAGAATATTCAGCACCAAATCCATAGTTCACATATTTTATGCAAATTTTCACAATTCTATTTATTTATAAAAGCTAGGATTACTCTGGCAGAAAAAGCATCATTACATGGTGATATAGCTTAAAGTGTAACTAAATATGATCTAAGAACTGCATGAAAAAAATAAAATTTTTGTTCGCAGTATACGAAATTATCTACGGAAACTAGGAATTTCTTCCAAAAATATTTATATTAAACTATCATAAATCTGTTAACAGAACATTTAACATCAAATCCATAGTTTACCTATTTAAAAAAAATCACAATCCTAGTTATTTAAAAAAACTAGGTTTGTTCTAGAAAAAATAATAACTTTAGATGGATGACAAAGTTTAGAGTGTAACTAAATATAATTTAAGAATTGCATTCAAAAACAAAATTTTTGTATTCGATATAAGAAATTATCAGCGAAATTTAGAATTTTCTTTCAGCAATAATTATACTAAACAATCATTAATAGACTTATAAATTAAACAAAATCAAATACATAATTAACATTCTTTAAAAAAAAATTCGCAATCCTAATGATTTATTAACACTAGGATTGATCTAGAAAAAAATAACGTTACATGGATGACATAACTCAGAGTGTGATTAAATATTATCTAAGAATTGAATTTAGAAATAAAATTTTTGTTTGCGATATAAGAAATTATCTACTAAAATTCAACAATATTTATATGAAATAATCATAAATCCACTTATGAAATATTTAACATCAATTTCATAGTTCACATGTTTTGGCGAAAATGTTCACGATCCTTTTTATTTATATAAACCAAGATTGTTCTAGAGAAGTAAAGTAACATTACAGGATTGACATAACTTAGATTGTAACTAAATATCATGTAAGAATTACTGTAAAAAATATTTTGTTATTCGATATAAGAAATTATTTACGAAATTTAGAAATTTCTTTCAAGAATAATTATTTCAAACAATCATAAATCTATTTCTAGAAAAACCAGTTCCAAACTCAGCATCAAAATTGTTCATTACATTCAACATAGCATAACAAACACTAATTATAAATTCCATTAAGATATCTTGATTATTTTTTGAGATATGAATATACTCTTATAGTAGAATTATATAAAAAAAACTCGTCCTTCAGCAAATGCATTTTAAATTTTTAAATACTTATAAATAAGGTTCACTTATTTGTCAATAGTTTTCATAACTCCGCTTGGAATTAACATAGAAGCAAAATAATGATAATATCACTAGAAGCATAAACTTACCTAATTGTTGAAACTGTAAATAAATAAAAAATAATAAATTAAAATTCTAATTTTCATGCAACTTTATGTTTTCAACCTAGTCGAATACCTTCCAGTTTTTTGTGATGAGTAAATCTCCTAATAGGGAATATTTTAAAACAGTAAATAGAAGTTTAACTTAATACTTTTATTAAGTATAGAGCAATATTTAAAAAAATATTTTTTGAAGAAAAAGGAGAAAAAATAGGATTTCAAAAGAAGAATGAAATTTTAAGATGTACGATAAACTTTAAAAAATCGTAAAAAAATTGTAAAATCGTTATTTTATACATTTTCAAATTTTTTTTAAATAATTCTTCTTTAAACATAAAGTAATTATCACGGAAAATTATGGTTTAGAAAGATATTTTCTGAAAATTGAAATTTCTATAAGATATTTTTGAAATTTCAATATAACAAAGCTTTCTTTAGAAATCTACAAATTAATTATACAAGTTATTAAACAGTATTAAAATACTGCAAAGATTAATTATTACATTACAAGTAGGAATATGAACATCTCATTATTTATAATAAATCACAAACAAATAACAAATAAATGTTGGGTAAGTTTAAAACAGAAATGACAGCCGATTATATTTTATATCTTCAGCTTTCGGAAAATATCCACTTTCACATTTTATTCCCTTTTTTATGCTTTTTTTATTCCATATCCTATTTCAGTATTCTATAAAAGTTTCGAGATACAGTTACAGTTATTCGAACTTCAAACTTTTAACAATCAAACTTTCCTTTTCAGATAAAAAGGCCATGCCATTGAAAAGTCTTATTTTGTATAACGAGAGGTTAAATTGTCACAAAAGTCAGGAATGTAGTTCCTTTTTCATATGTAATTGGAAAAAGATGAAATGTCATACTGAGTAGCGTTAGAAGTTTTTAAATTTTGGTAGAATATTCGGTTATATTCTTAAATTTTTTTCTGATTATCATTTTTATGAAACGTGTGTTGATGTATAATGGTGGACAAAATTAAGAGTGAAAAGCATTTTCACACATTTCTGGAAAATATCACATAAAACCTGGACAGTTTGTTGCCAGCGACACCAGCGCCATAGTGGCACTATGGCGCTGGCGTCGCTGAGATGAGATGACGTATTTTTGTGGGCGTTGCTAAGGCAACTGGAGGTAAAAAAGTCTGCCATGAGATGCTCAACACATTTAACTCTACAACACAGTAGCGATTTGTATTGTGTTTCTTGAATATTTTTTTTTATTTCTCTGTGAAATGAGTGAGGCATGAGATGGAGAATTGTGGGTAGACTTGAGAAAAGGCATTCTGAAGCTCAGGTTACTAGGGAATTGGATGAAACTCCAAACGTTGTTTCGAATTTATGGAGTCAATTTAAAAACAGTGTGACAGTGTCTAAAAGATCGGGACTTTAATTTTGAAATCTAGATCATTTCCCCAAAAGCAATAAGATATTAAGTAAATTAATTTTTACTTTAGATTCGAACAATTTTTTTAAAACAAAAAATGTGTTTAAAAATAATTGTTTTTTTTCCTTCAGTATTTAAGAAAGGAAACCAAAAGAATGTGATTCGATTTCAAAATGTCGATTACAAATTTCTTGTAATCGATTGTGATTTCAAATAACAAAATATGATGTTTCCATTAAGATTTGAAAGGAAATGGTACCATATGAATTGTAAATGAAATAAAATTGATAAAAAAAACGAAATGAAGAAATAAAAAAATGAAATTTTCGTTTCGAATCAAAGCATTATGCCTTACATTGTTCTATAAAAAAATTTTGAAAGGGAATGCGATCAAAAATAATTGTCAAAATTAATCTGAGTCAAAAATAATTGTTATTCGGGTGCTCAGGTGTCCATACCATCAGAAGCTACTGCACCCTTCTTTTCGTTGCAAAGCGGAGCACGAGAACAGCAATTGTAATCATTTAATAAATGGTAACTAAAATAGAATCTTACAAAATTTCCTAAATATTTCCTAATATACAAAAGAGGATTGATTTTTTTAAAAAAATGTTTTTTTTTATATTGCATGTTAAACGTAATGTTATAAATTGCATTATGCAGACATTCTTTGGCATTGTCAGATTATATTAAAGTAGGCTTAACAAAATTATTTTCTAAGTATTTTTACTCAAAAAAGAAGACGTGTTCGTATTATAGAAATTGCAATGTTCTTTTATTTAGAGTCAATTTAGAGTCAATATGTTTAGAGGTATTATTTATAAATTTTAATAAATATATATCAATAGCTTCACGATATACTGAAAAGAATCGATGCTTGCTGTACGATATATCGTGATGATGACGTTCCGTTATCACCCAACCTTACTTTTATTCATTTAGAAAGTGGCCATTGTTCCTAGATTAGACGACAATAATGTATGTAAGAGGAAATTCAAATATATTGAGTAAGGATTAAGGGAATAATATACTAATCCTATCTCAAATTATATCTAATCTTGTAAAAATAATTAACTTATCTGGCATGCTTACAATTAAGAGAAAATATTTTTTAATGTTTTAATCGTAAAAGAAATAGCTAATTTTTACTACCATTTTGCTGTTGTTGTTAGAAACAATTACTATGAACAAACGTAGTCTGGACACCAGCCAGTTTTAAGCCTAAAGGAGTGTCTCTTGTTTTTGTAGCAGGGTCAAGAGTATGACTTAGCTACGTACTTATCACATTCGCTTGCACAGCCTCTTTTTGAAGGGGGAACATTCATAGACCGTACAGATAGAACACAGAAGAACAACCATGCCCGAACCGGGAATCGAACACTTTAAGCCCTGAACACGAGGAAGACGTGCTATCTCTGTGTCAGGACTTTGGTGCTGTTTGATGTTGTAAAATACATTTTTACGACTTTCAATCAAACAAACAAGAATATAATCAATCAAAAATGCATTTATTTAATTTCAATTCCATTTAAATACTACTATGGTGACTCTTGCAATAATAATAATAACAATAATTCGGATATTTGTTACCCTAAACAACCATTCAGCCCAAGTTAGAAATCTTTGAAGAGATAAAGTCTAAATATTCTTTCAAAGTAATCTTCTGACACATTTACTACGTAAATTAAATTCTTATCTCTTCACTTCTGATAAATTCAAATGTCTCATTTTACAAGATTTATTCTAAAATCTTTCATGTCTTCCACCAATTCCAGACAAATTGACTTAAAACACTATAAATAAACCGGGAATGTTTGCTTTTCTAATTTTTAAAATTCTATCCCGAATTTAAAAAATATGGCGACTTCCCACTTCTTGTTAAGACATAGATTCTAACTTCCCTCTCTCCTTCATTGCTTCTGAGGCAAGCTCAGGATTTATGTGGTTTGGCGCATTTGACTACGCAATTTATGACTTTAATTTATCTAAGCCGTTTTAATAAGCCAGATTTGGCGACAAGATTGCAGTTGGGAGAATTATGGGACGCCAACTTGACGCAGCCAACTTCGGAGTTAGCCTACGGCATCGTAAACAAAAAATGGGAAGACTTAGTAGACTGTATTTCACTACTTCTAGGGAGGAATTATTAAGAGCCCGCTGAGAGCACATTTGTTTAAGGAGGTTTCATAATTCTACATAATTCGACAGGCATGAATAATATAATAAATCTTATAACATTGCGTTTACAAGGGAAGAACATATTCTTAATTTTATTGAGAGTGGGTTTCTTTCTTTTTTTTTCTGAGTTGAGGGAATTTAAAAATTATTAAAATGTATATAAATGGTTTGGTTTCTAAGAACTTTATTTTCTAATTGTTTACTTCTATATACATAAACAATTTTGCTTCAAAGACTGAAACAGAGAAAACAAATGTGAATTATTCAGTCGAAAGTAAGCTTATGTATTTTAAGTTTTCTTGAATCTGTATATTTAAATTTGTCCATTTTAGAACAGAAGAAATTTCATTTACTTTTGAATTAATGTTTTAACATTCATGAAATTTTTAACTGTGGTATATAAACTTATGAGGCAAAATAATGTTGATTTCAAATAAATTGGGACGTTTTTATTTTAAAGTTTATATATAATCACTTTGAGACAAGGGATATGGAATATTTTATGCACTGTTCCGCTTTAAATTATTTTATCATTTGTTTTTAAAACCAATTAAAGTTAACTTTTGCTTTTATCTAGGCAATTCCTTTGTTATATAATGTACTAACCTATGAATCGTTACTAAAGATAATTTACTCTACTAACAATATATCTATTCTATGGATAATTAATTTATTCATCACATATAATTTGAAGTATTATTCAGTAGGAGATTCTCTTTACATCATAAATAGAGATCCGAACTATTTCCATTTCTTGGATTCCATTCCAACAATTCTGATAAAAAATATATCTTTAAAAAAATATTAATACCTCGATGTTTTCCATACTATTTAAGGTTAGAATTTGTCTTCGTTTTTTACAAAATTTATGAGTCTATGAGTCAATTCTATTAGATAATGTAGTCTACTATAACTCTATGGATAAAAAATTTATCTGTCACATCAGCTTTAAATAAAACCAAATATCTATATATACATCATAAATATAGATTCCAACTAATTTCATTTATTCCATTACATTACAATAATTCTGATGCAAAATATTCCATTTGAAAATTATTAATACTTCAATTTTTTTTCAAAGTATTTAAGGGTACATTTTGACTTCTTTTTAGGCAATTGATTTTTTAAAATAAAATCTATGAAGCTATGAATCAACTCTGTGGATAATATATTCTGATATAGATCCATCTACTGTTTGGATAAGAATTTTATTTATCACAGTAGAATTATCCTGGTTCAAAGTATTTGAATATGATGTTCTATTTTCACCATAAATAGAGATTTCAACTTATTATATGTATTTCTGTCTTTACATTCAAAAATGTTTGATTCAAATTGTTTTATTAGAAAATTATTAATACTTCAATTATTTTTCATACCATTTGAGGTTAAATGTTAACTTTTTTTAGCAATTCATTTTTTATGGTTCATTTTTATTCTACGGTTCATCTCTATGGATAATTTACTCTACTATGTATCAGCCTGCGGTACTTTTGTATTAGACCGTCTTCGCCAACGATCGCCAAAGGTTTAGTAACTCATTGGCGACGGATTTAAATTTGGCGATACAGATAAATGGATTACACCATTGCCGGATTGCCATATTTGGCGGTTAAACAACTCATTGGCGACCACATCAAATTTGGCGATAAGGTTGGACCGTCTAATATGTAAGTATCCAATCTGCTGTATGGATAAGAAGCGTGTCAATCACAGATAATTGGAAATATCTGAGTAAGAGGTTATGTTTACATCTTGGATAGAACTTCCATAATTTAAAAAATTCACAATTAATATGCTTTTTAGAGAATTAATTCAGACAAAACCACTCTTATATTACTGTTATGAGTATAAATGACCAAATTGGTATCCTCAAAATGAACTCATTTACCATTCTGAAATATGGTATATTGTGCTCAGGGCACATACAATTATGAATTTTAATTGTTGTCGGAATGAAAAACTAAGACTGTTTCAACTTTTTTTGCGAATCACCTTTACGATAGTCGTACATTTCTTTACATAGTAAATAAAATACGTCACCAGTTGCATTGTACTGGTGAAGCATATTTCAAACACTGACGGCAGCAGGGGAGGCGATGGCGCAGCTGGCAGAGGAGTACATGTATTGACTTCAGGAGGAACATTAGATCTACAGATTAGAAATCCAAATTTTTGTTCCTTGTTCGGAACTTTTAGCAATGCACAGGGGTCTACAGCTGGCCGACACCTGTATTATACCCAATTTTAACGACATATGGATTTTAACGGATAGTCGTGCCTCTTTACAGAACCTATAGAACTGGAAGCAAGTGGGAGACAACGAGCATTAACATTCTAAATATCAACCATCGACTTACTGCAAAGCACAACATTCACTTTCAGTGGGTCCCTTCCCACATCAGACTTGAAGGCAACGAGAGAGCTGATGCCTTTGCTGTGCCGGCTGCCACCGATGAAGTTGGTAATGTCCATAACTCTCACGTATTCAGAGATCTCCTCAATTGCAAAAGTGGAGGTAAATAAGCTTTTTCGTATTCCTCCGAATAACTCCTGGTACTTTAGAGATTGTCCTGTAGGGTCCTCCAAACTAGGGGCGATAGAAAACAAAGCACTGCCCTCTCTCGATTCATCAGCGGACATTTAAAAGGCCTCACTTTTCACCTGGGACAAAAGTATTCCCCGGACTGTCATTGGTGTAAGAGCACGCCAGCTTCTCCCACTCACATCTTAAATTGTCTAAATTTTACAAAGCATAACATATTCAAAGACTCAATATATTTAAAGACTTTTTGGAAATAGTGGGTTTTATGGAGATGGTCTAGCGCTGCTGGGCCATCTGGGATTAGTAACAATAACAGCATAGTTAAATTTTCACCAAAGACATCAATCTTTGGTGAAAATTTAACTTATGATCATTGGCAATTTTTTTACCAAGCAGAAGTAGACATAAATAACAAATAATCACTGATATAAAGTTAATATGAAATACCACCCACAAATAAATATACTTTTTGTTAAATCTTTAAAAGACGAAAAATGGAGCTGTATGTAAATTTTTGAGCAAGGTGAGTAATCTTCAGCAGTAATCTGTTTGACGAATACCATATTTTCTTTTTAAAGATTCCTTATTAGAAATAACAAAAAAACCCTTATGCGTTTATGTATTTTAATTTCTCTTATATGATACACAGAGTAAGTTTTGTAGCCATTAAAATATTCGAACTAGAGGTTTTTATGAAATTCTACTTTGCAAAACTTCCTGAGTCCGACCCCCCCCCCCAATCTTGGAACATTATATTTTGCCTGTCTCTAAACATGATAATTCAATTATACGGATGAAATATTGTGAGTGTTTTTCAGACTAAATTCTTAGATATTCATCAAATTTATGAAGAAAATATACTCACAAAAAATTTCCAGCCTGCCTGATAATGATGAGCGATGAATGATGATAAATGATAAGTAATGATGAACGATGAACTCCATATCTACATATTGCAAAGAACATCATACAGAAAAAATAAATAAAGATTAAAATGGAATTTTCTATGCTTAATTTAATGTATCATATCAGAACATCATTTCATGAACGGACAAGCACCACGTGATCGTGCGAGTTAAATTATATTTTTACTCATTTTAATGGTTTCATTGAATCATTAATTTTAGAATTGTAAATGAAATTTTTCTAGTTTGTTCCTCTCCTACTATTTATTTCACTTATTGAGTAGATGTGTCTAGGCATTGGGGTTCTTTACACATCTAATGTCATCCATATAGTTGTCAAGGGTAAACAATTTAATTTCAAGAACAAATATTACTTATTTTTATTTCCTTTAACAGAATACTTCCATCAATTTGAAAAGAAAATCCTTCTTGAAGAACTCGATAATTTTGTTAAATTTCTTTTTTTGCATATTCTGTCTAACAAGAAAAAAAATTGAATTTAAGAGACATATAAATGAAATTTGCTTTGAGCAACCTGGTTGAAATATGGTAAATGGCCTTTTCATAAAAATTCCATATTTATGAAATTTTGAGTATAACCAGCTCTTAATAACTTCATTAAACTTCTTCGAAAATAAAATTAAACATTAATATCGAACAAATGGAGCTAGAAAAATATGGTTCGTTGACAAAAAACCGTATGCAGGTTAAAAGAAAGATTAATATCAAGATTTATCACACACACACACATCTATATCTATGTCTATATCTATCTATATATATAAGCCTGTGTAAATGGAGTATTTGGTTTGCGAAGAATTAAGAAATTAAATTCTGCTATTACACATTTTACAACTTTGCATTTATTAGAACGTTTGAATTACCAGTTAGAATAAATAAGAAAATAGAATATAACTGATATCTGTTTTAACAGAAGTATTCAAGGGTAAGAATGCAAATGTGTGTTTCATAAAATGTTGTTCTTGTTCAAAAGCGCAGCTGCTAATGATAAATGGATAATCATTTTTATTAATTTTTCTGGTTTGTATCTTAACTGACGTATAGTAATTGTAAAGAACATTCAATCTCGATGTTTTGACAATTCTTCGCATTCTAGACATCCTCAGTTTCAAAAACACATTTCTTGAAAGAGTAATTTTGTTTAAAACACATATAAATGAAATTTACTTTGAGCTACCTGACTGAAATATGATGAACGATCTTTTCATCAAAATTCCAGATTTATGAAATTTTGAGTATAATCTGCTCTTAATAAGTTCATTCAACTTCTTCAAAAATAAGATAAAACAATGATATCAAACGAAACGATCTAGATAAATATGGTTGATTTATCACAATCATTGAGTTATCTTTTAGTTGATTTTCGTTTTTTTTTGTATATTCTGTAGCAAAAGATTTCTTTTGAAAGTGAATAGTCAGTAGACAGACTTTCCATAAATGAAATTTTTTTAACAAACTTTGATAAAATATCTATAAATTTATTCGCAAGGTTCTTTATTTAGACATATCAGACTTAGAAACTAATAGTTAGTTTTAGATTTCGTACATTTAGATTACAAAGTGTTTTAATTATTGTGTTAACAGATAGACGTGCTGACCGACATACATAGTGTCATAAATACTTTTCATATTCTGTAGGGGCTAAAACGTGAAGATCAATCACATTTTTTTTGTTTTAAGTTACAAAAATATAAATTAAGCAAAAGTTAAATATAAATATAAGTATTTCATTGACTATTCTTAAACGAATATATATTTAACAAGTTACATAATGCCCCGCAGCAAAAAACAAGTGAAAATGAATGAATTAGCATTTGTAAGTTATAAAATCAGGTTGTGTCGTTTGAAAGATAGCTGGTACATTTCGTGCTTAAACAAAAATAATGTTGATATACTTATATAAAATATATCTTTCTTATATTTACTCTAATATGTGAAGGATAAAAGGGTTTTAAGGCCAATAAATTTATATCTTTCTCTTGATTTTAAAAAGAAAATTGGATGAAAATTGCATGATTTTCCATATCTCTAGAATTGATGGATTAACAAATTATCAAAGACTAAAATCATTAGCCGGTAACCTAACATATATCTGCATATCTGTTGTGGTGGTTGTTACTTATGACACTTGCCATTTGGACGAGCCTCCTGCTGAGACAGCAGCAGATTTTAGCCGAAAGGAGCGTCTCTTGTTTTGAACTAGTGCCAAGACTATGATTTAATTACAGACTCACTACAGTTTCATGCACAGCCCCTTTTTACAGAGGGGGCACAGTAGCACATTCCACAGAGAGCAAACATAAGAACAATCATGCCCTAACCGGGACTCTAATAATACGAGGAAGAAGCACTAACTCTGTGCCAGAAAGCCGGCATCTGCATTTTTCATGGTCAATAGCGATCTGATGGTAAGGTGTAGGGTTTGGAACCGGAGGATTTTAGATTCAATTTTCAATTTCCAATGAAATCACAAAACCATCGATGTGTCTCGTGCGTGTTAAATCTTGTCTAAACTAGACGTCCTATTGCTGAGGTGGAGTGGAAGTTTGAAGATGAAACTGCCAACTCAGGTGTCCTCCTCGTCAAATTATCATGATTCAAAAAAAGAGTTATGTTTCGAAAAATTCTTAACTCTTTTTTAACACAGGAAGTCAATATAACTAAACTAAACTAGGCAAGATATATATATATATAT
>JAOUZG010051295.1:2701130-2711856 GCA_026289955.1 Argiope argentata
ATATATATATATATATATAAGCATTATATACATAGAGATCAAGAAATAGCATTAAGTGTACGGAATGCTGTAGGTTCTTATGTACTGGACGAAATGTAACAAAATTGAACCACCATATAAATTAATGTATACGGTTTATATTTGTTAAGAAAAGAAGTTAGGACCCAAGGATACAAAAATGCTTGCTTACAATGCTTATTTGCATCCCATTCAGATATGCCTGCCAAGTATGTTGTTTTGGAGCTAAATGTAATCTCAAATTAATTGAAAGACAGCAAAACAGCATAATCAGAATTATAAGTAGAGCAACCTATTCGATGCGCAGCAGTGAAATATGCAGAGTGTTAAATCTAAAACAAACAAACTAGAAAATATCCATAATTTTTTCCCCAAAAACCTTGAATCATATAAAATTCAAGCCTTAAAAGAATTAGATAAATATAACCCTGATCCTAAATTTAAAATACATAGAAATATCCTTCTTTTCTAAACATTATAGCTAAATTTCTCTCTCTGACATGTTCCCCAAAAATACTTTGGAAGACTTCTTTTTGATTGGCTCTGAACAAACAATTGATCCTTTCTTACTTTAACCCCCTCCATGCCAGCTGGGCGGTTTCGGGCGTTTTGAAAATTTACCCCAAACCTCCAAGTCAGTGGGTTTGGGGCGTTTGCTTGCGTTTTAGGGGAGATGGGTTTTAAAAGCGGCTGCAGTGTTAAGCACTGCAGGAGATTCGTTTTATCACAGGCGAGCGTGGCTTTTTCACTGAAGGCTCCCCCGTCCCTTAAGGCGGTAGGGGTGTGGAGGGATTCACAAAATACGTTGTTTGCACATATGTTTTAAAATGGCTTTAAATTTCTATTCCCACACCTTGCTATCTCAAAATTGGCAGGATTTTATGGCTACTTATAAAAAAGTTTTCCACAGAAGTTCTGTGTTAACGATGAATGATATGTAAGCATTCCGAAACGTAATTTTTTTTCTTCAGATAAACATCCTAAGCTCATTTTAAATATTAATATTACTATAAAGGTATAAAGGACTAACTATTTCATTGACTTTGTGGCCTATTACATTGTTACAAAAAGTATCAACACATTAGAACACTTCGACCGGTTGAAAATGCAACTACTTGTCGGAAAACCGCAAAGCAATTGCTCAAAGGGGAACGGTGGCAGATTTATTACTTCGGACCCCAGGAAGTAACTGCCTCTCAGTTTGGAAGAGTCCATGTTGTCCAGAGCTACCCGAGAAAGCCTGGATGTTCCCCAAAATAAATACTCCCCAACGAAACAGAGCTAACTTTTTCAACTCTAATTACATGCAGAAAAATTTCTCCAACGCAAACTCCTTGAAAACCAATCTACCCCAACAAAATCGGGATACTCAGGATGAACATGCACCACATAAACTCTCCTTAAATGATGATATTAAAGACATGATGGAAGCCCTCAACGAAATTAAAAGCCTATTCCAGATGTTCCCCAATCTCATAAAAGCCACTAAGGAAATGAAAAATAATAGTGATCCCACCGCCAAATTCCTTATACTCTTTAATGCTATCTGCAAGCCAGCCGAACCATAAAATAAAGTTCAAACTTTCGTTCAAAGTCTTTTATAGTCATTCCTTCCAGCCAATAGCAACTCACTCCTCTCTCTCTCGCCACGCCCCCACCTTACTGGGAACTCCAAGAACTCTCTCAGTCCATGTCAGTTAGTCTTCTGCAGCGTTACAATCAACTTCTGCCAAGTTTGAGGGTAAGCCCCTTACGGGGCTAGGTACCTCGCTCAATCTTACTATTAGGTACTATTAGATGTTAAAGGGAGTGCCTCTTGAAAAGGGCTTGGAGGCTCAAAAACTAACTTAAAACTAAACCAGCTACACTTCTGCACGTAATCACCACCCCGAAGATCCTGACCCAGGGGAGACTGTTCTGCTCTGCAGAACAGGACCATTCTGCTCCAGGCCTGCCTAGGGACACCACAGCCCACGACATCCACCTAAAGCCATGTCAATATCCTCAGCAATACCACAAAAAGAGTTAGATTCTTAGGAAGCGATCACTCCTCAACTCCAAGTCATCGGTAAGTAGTGCCCAAAACCTCCGATAGGAGAAATACTGAAACTGGGATCGAATATTTCAGAATGTAATTTACATACACGGTTGCTTTGTGACAAGATCACGAAGATAAAAGGGATATTAGAGGAATTCAAGTCATTCTGCAAGAGTTCTACCGTAAATAGCACTACCATTATTTGAACGTGAATTATCAGTCGAGTTGTTTTATCAACGTTATGAAAATACCATAGCTGATCTTCGTGTATATCTACGGTTCAGTAAGAAGAAAAACTGGAGCAACATAAGTTTTGCCATGTCTCACAGACATCTCCAAATATATATATATATAGATTCTTCTAAAAGGAAAACCATTTCAGTATTCTGAGACGATTACTTTTAGGCAATTCTGCCTCAATAAAGGGTAATTTTTTTGTTTCTTGTTTCAAATTCCAGTTGAATCTTGTTTTTCAGACATTTTGTACTTGCAGGCCAGGATTACCTCTATCGGAGTGTTCTGGTACTATTGTTTTTTTCTCAGTAAATGCAAACCGCAAACTCTATTATTATTGGTGGACAATTATCATAATTCTTCCAGTTCATAACCCGCTACAAGGGTTCGAACAACTGTTACTTCTTGTTAACTCTGTGTATAAAATGCATAACTCGTAAATTGTACAATTTTATGGCTGTCGCATTTGTTAGAGTTTTTATCCTGAAACTTGTAAAGTGTGAAAGTATTTGAGAAGATCTATTAAAAAAACAAATAAGTGAACTTTTATTCAATTAGTCAAATTTCAGTAAGAAAAAACAGGAATAACATATTTTTTACCATGCCATAGACGAGACATCTTCAAAACCAATAATAGATTCTTCTAAAAGGAAACACATTTCAGTATTCAGAGACGATTACTTTAAGACAATTCTGTCTCAATAAAGGGTAATTTTTTTGTTTATTGTTTCAAATGCCAGTTGAATCTTGTTTATCACACACTTTGTGATTGCAGGCCAGGATTTCCACCATCGGAGTTTTCTGGTACAATTGTTTTTTTTCTTGATAAATCATAACCCCAAACTTCAATATAAATGGTGGACAAATTTTGTTATAATTATTCCAGTACATAGCATGCTACAAGGGTTCGAACATCTCCAGCCATATCTTGTCCACCCTGTATTTATAATTTATAAGTCGTAAAAAATTCTATAAATTTATGGCGTCAGTATTTGTTACAGTTTTTATCCCGAAACTACTAAAGCGTGAAAATCTTTGAGAAGATATGGTAAAAAACAAATAAGTGATTTTGCATTCAACTTTAAATTTAGTCAAATTTAAGAAAGAAAACGAACTGGAACAACATAATTTTTGGCATGCCTCAGATGAGAAATCTTCAAAACTAATACTAGATTCTTCTAAAAGGAAAACCAATTCAGTATTCTGGGACGACTACTTTTTAGCGATTCTGTCTCAATAGAGGGTGACACGCGGAAGAATACAAGTCATCTCCAGATTTTACTTTTTGATAAATGTAAACATTTTTTTTCCTCTTACCCTTAAAAAAAAGAAGATTCTAGAATCCATTGGCAACATTAATCGATACTATTTCTACACACGCCATATTTTCAAATTTCACCTCCCTTTTTCGTCATCTTTATAAACGAAAACAGCTCACTGGCTAATAATAATAATAATAGTAGTAACAGTAATAATAATATATGCCTGATCATGTGTAAATGGCATATTCAGCTTGATAAGATATAATAAATATAATTTTGCTTATACACATTTTACAACGATGCATTTATTAGAGCGTTAGAGTTACCAGTTTGAATAAATAAGAAAAAAGAATAAAATTTTTATCTCTCTTTGAGATTATTATCGTAACTTATTAGGTACATTTGTTATAAAAGGTTGTGCTAATCCGAAAGCGCAGCTGTTAGAGTTAAATGAGAAAGGTTTTTTTTGGTACTTTGTTCTATTTTAGTCATAACTGAAGTATAAAAATTTTAAAAATTATCGAGCTCGGTGTTTTGACAAGTCATCGTATTTTAGACCTCCCTGTTTTGAAAAATCGTATTTATGCGAAAAATCCTTCTGTGCATGACACATATAACTCAAGTTTGCTTTGATCTAGCTAGTTGAAATGTTGTGAACTGTCTTTGCACCAAATGGAATATGTTGCTCGAATATAAATTAACTAATTAATATAAACTAAAAAACCTAGAATGATACGATTCAGTAAATATATTTAGCATTTACAGTTTTCACTTATGATCAATTTTCAGTGATTTACAAATAATGTTGATTGTCTGTCTGTGTATGCTTTCCCAATGATTATATACAAGATAATTAAAAAAAGAATATCAAATTTGAACGTATTATAAAAATAAGGAGATTATATGAAATTTTGTATGAGATTTTGTGATTCTACAATCAACTTTATTTCAAGTCTTTGCTCCGATCGTTTGAGAAATACGTTTCTAAAGGACCGTTTCAATTTTTATCTACTATTGACAGTATTCGTCAAGGGCGTCAAGGTAGATTCAGAGAAAATTCTAAATTCTCTCCAAAAGTTAATAATTCTTAACTATTTTATACCAGTGCCATATGAGGCGTTCTTTATTTTGGCAGGTTTATTAGATAACTAGAAATACCTTAATGGTGCTGCCGGTGGCATATAATCCGAAAGAAGAAAAATAAGTTTTAAATTTAATTGAAAACTTCATGATTTAATTTTCATATACGGTTAATTTGTGACACGACATTGAGGATAAAGGGGATATTGTTGGAATTCAAGTCATTCTGAAAGAAATCCCTCGTAAATTTCAGCTCGAGTGAATGTTAAAACAATCACGTAGAGGGCCGACGATCATAATTAACCTGGAAAAACAGTTGGTAGATTTGAAAAACAAGAATCTCTGGTGTGCAGCTTGCCTAAGGATGTAAAGCCGCAGAAAAAAATTGAAGTTGCAACTGCCGTTCTGGATCGGGTGATTCCTAAGAAGTCGGTTAGTGGCTATTCACCTTCAATTTTACGGCAAACAAATATCCCTTCTCATCAGTGCAGAAGATATTTTCTTTTATCCTGATGTTTTATCCTTATAATTTAGCCCCCCCCCATCCAAGTATTACTCCAGAGGGACAAAAATAACCAATTAGAGAGTTTTCTTTGAGCTTCTTGGGTCAATTCGAAGTAGATGACGAATGGGCGTGTCGGATATTATGGAGCGATGACGCTCTCCTTCATTTTTTTGTTTTTACTTATGGCACTTGCCTAAGGACTAGCGCCCTGCAGATACAGCAACAGATTTAAGCCGGAAGGAGCGTCTCTTGTTATTGAAGTAGTGCCATCTAAGACCAAGAGTACGACTTAACTACACGCTCATCACATTATCTTTCAAAGCCTCTTTTTAAAGGGGGGGGGCGCAATCCCACCTCTCAGATATAGCACATAGAAGAATAATCCTGACCGAATCGGGACTCGAACCCTGGACTCCTAGAACTCGAGGAAGACGAGTTACCTCTGTGCCAGAAACCCTACTTCCTTCGTGCACAAGGTGATATGAATAATCACAGCTGCCTCATTTATGCTAATACAAATCCTCACGTTGGTCAACAAATCCCCGTACATTTGCCGAAAGTCATAGTTCGATGTGGGTCCACTGCTTCTTTTATCATCAGTCAGTAATTTTACCATCAAGTTTATAGAAATGAACTAGAGTCTTGTTCTGCAAAATCTGGTAGGTATGCGGATATGCTGGAGAAATTTGTGGTCCCCCAACTGGGGCAAAGAGATTCAACCATCTTCATGCAGGATGGAGCATCAAAGTATATCAGAAGTCTGTTGAAGGGGGTCCTGCTTCAGAATTTCACAGATTCAAGAGTAATTATTCGTGCATTTCCCATGATTTAATCTCATGATCTGAATTCTTGCGATTTCTGGTGGTTGCGCTACTTGAAAGGCGATGTATATCAAGAATTTGTTTCTGATATTTCTATGTTAAAATATCCAATACCGTTACAAGTCAGAAGAATAAATGCCAATATGATGTGAGCTACTGGCTTAGGAAATCTTGATGCTAAGCCTATCCATTATGCAACAGAATGTTTTCTGACTTCCTCCTTCCATATGACTAAGCCATTACCTGAACTAGAACGTGCTTGGTTCAATTGTGTTGCCTCTTCCGACGGATCTAGGACGAAAATTCACAAAATGATTCGCCACTTTGAAGAAAACAGAGATTTGTTTAGATTTTAAGAACACTATTCACAAGAGTAGCTCTAGAAATTCATATCTTTATTTGTGTTATTTTTCTGTTTGTACATAGCATTTAGTTGTATTTTTGTGTTTTTCTTCTTCTTTTTATTATTATTTCTGTCCTCGTCCCTAATTTTTCTTTTGTATTCAAAATTTTTTTTCAGAAATTTGTAATGTCGAACAAACTACAAGTCTGTTTATATGAACTAGCATCAGTTTTCAGTTTCTCTCCAATAGCTAGCTTAATTAGACAAAGCCACTTCCCATTTATATTTAAAACAGGTCACTGTTTTCAGCTTTCTTTAATTTAAAATTAAAATCCCCTATTAATTTTTAACCAATAAATCTGAGACGTCGAACAACAGTCACTCTCATTATATCTTCCACTTCATGCTCATTACACTGTTTAAATAACCAGGTGGTTATAGTTGCAGGGATATTAAACGGTGTTTGTGTGAGCTACCGTCTGAGACCCTGAGAACAGCATGCGATTATCAGAACATAAGGCTGCTTGTCCCTTTGAGTCACATTTTTAAGATACTATACTAAACGTTTTCCACTGATATTTAGTGTGTAGATATTTACTGTTCGCATTGGCAATTTTGTATTATTTTTTTTTCAATTATTATTGCTCCTTCAGCTCTAGGATTCTAAGTTCTATATCGAAGTTCTTTAGTACTAATTTTTGGACTTAATCAAACAGCATACTTTTATATCTATTATGGCCAAATTTTGTTTTATTTATCCAGTACATGACACTCTACAAGACTCCAAACACCACCTCTTCAAAGAGGAAGATTTATAAAGTTAATTTTGTTCATACACATTTTACATCGATGCATTTATTAGAACGTCTGTATTACCAGTTTGAATAGTTAAGTAAATAAACTAAAGTGATATCTCTCTCGATAAAGTCATTTTAAAAAATCAATTAATACCATTGCTTTCATAAAAAGCTGTGCAGTTCTCAAAGCACAGCATCTAATAATAGGTGAATGATCTTTTATTATTACTATGTATTAGTTGTATCGTAACGAAAGTATAATAACCGTAAAAAATCCGATCAAATTTTTGAAGATTTTATTTTTATTTTGAACCAATTAAAAAGTTTGAATAACTCATTTTTTATCTGAATCCTTTTGTATATGACACATCTAATTCAAATTTTCTTTGAGTAAGCTATTTAAAATATGAAAAGCGGAATTTGCACTAAATTTTGAGATTTATACATTTTTGAGTAAAATCTGTTTTATTGAAGTTCATCCAAAATGTTGTTCATTTATAAGTTAACACAATAATATCAATTTAAGAGTTTCTTGATAGATACGCTTCAGTAAACAGATTTCGCAGTTTTGTAGTTTGTGCGGAACTTTTTTTGTCTGTCGAAGCTTTATTTGTAACTTATACTGTCGAAACAATCTTATTGGCAGAATTATTTCATTGACAAGAAAACTGATTTACTCTTCACTTTTTGTAGTATTGCTTTTATACTTTTTTCATTTCTGCTAATTTTATTTTTTGAAACTGAATCTTGTCCCTTTGGGGGATAATTCTTTTGCATAGAATTGATTAGATCTAATAATATTAAGCGTTTAAAGTATTGATTATCAGAGTTATATATGTGATTTAATTTAGTAATTGAAGTAAAGAACCCGTTTTATGACTATAACATATTAAACATTTGCATCAAAGTATAATTATCTGTTAACTTTGTACATTTCAAAACTCATCGATTTTTCCAATTGATATTCTTTCTATCTTCCAGCTATTACTGCTTCGAACATTCTTTTAGTCCTTGATCATATTGGGGTTCCTTAGTCGCAGGACCTCTGTGCATAGCACCCACCGAACCCCTTAGGTGGTCGGCAATGAGATTTATTTTTAATGCATTTTTAAAAGTTAAGTTTAATCATAAATTCGTAAAATTGTAAAATAAATTGGAAGAGTTTCTTTCTTCTGTTCATAAATTTATGTTATGAATTGATATATTCGTTAATTTATTTTTTCATGAAAGGCAGTCTAATGCAAAAATTTTACCTGTTGATTCCTTTAAATCTAACATTTTTATTTCTTTTCACCTTTTTCATCATTTATGTACCTAGAGACCACCGTGGTCGTATAGATCTTACTTTATTCCATTTTCGGTAATTAAATCTTTTACTGCCTGCTATGACAAACAGAAATTTTTTACTAAATATATAACATTTTAATCATTAAACATCAAGTCAGAAGTGTTATATTAACTTTTAAACTACATAAATTATAAATAAAATCCCTTCTAACAATGAAACAAATCTATAATAAGGCGTATATATATAACATATGAAATTTAAGCTTTGGAAATTGGTTTTGTAAAGAGAGTTTATACAGTACATTGTGCATTTGTACGAATAGGCTAGGTTTTAGAAGAGCAAAAAGCAACGAATTGAATTGCTATCTTATTATAGCACAAACATCATGTTTTAGAAGCTTTTCATTTTATTAGATGCTTTAGTTTTAAGGCAATTTATATCTTTTAAACGGGGACAATCAATCATACAGACTTTCCATAAATGAGTTTTTTTCTTCAAAATTTTATAAAATATCGTCAACTTTATTTGTAAGACTCTTTATTTAAACGTATCAGACTTAAGTCATCTTCTAATTCAAACGATTCATGTTTCACACAATCAGATCACATAGTGTATGAATTACCGTGTAAACCGAATTAATGTGCATACCGACAGACATTGTGTCAGGAATGTTTTCATGATTTAGGAGGGGCTAAAATGTGCTTATCAGTCATATCCTTTTGTTTTAAGATATAAAACTATAAAATAAATCAAAGTTATCATTCTAGTTGACAATTCTTAAAATAATTATGTATTGATTATTGCTTGCACGTGCCTTATTAGTCAAATTTATCAGCGTTATGAAAATGCCTGAGCTGCTCTTCGTGAATGCCGACTGTTAAAACAGTTTCTTATAGAACCGATGATCATATTAACTTTCAAAAATAGTTGAAATTAAAAAAGAACACACAAGAATTTTCGATTTGCAACGTGGCCAAGGACGAAGAGCTTTCAAGCAGGAACAAGTAAATAAGGTCAATCTGCTGTTATTAATTTGACCATAGCTATTAAGTAAACCACCAAAATATTCAATATCACGATCCGACATATTCCGTTCTCGAGCTTGCAAAAGATACTGCCTTTGATTCAGTCATTGTATCCGCATAATATATCACTCATTCAAGAATTTCTCCCAAGGGACAAATATAACCTCTTACACAGTTTGAATGGAGGATTTATCTTGATTGGAAGTGGATGAGGAATAGCCATGCCTAATACTATGGAGCGATGAAGCTTACTTTCATGTGCACAGTGACATTAACAAACTTAACTGCCATATTTAGGCGGTTAAAAATGGACACACGCACATTCGAAGAAATTCACTATCTGTTGTGGGCTCACTGCTTCTTTTATCAGTAGCACTTATTTTAATGAAGATGTGTTCAGAAATAGAATAGAGATTTCTTCTGCAAATTCCAAAAGGTGTGGTGATATGCTCGAGAACTTTGCGATACCCCAACTGCAGCAAAGAAATCGTATCGATTCAACCATTTTATTGCAAGGTGGATCACTCCGCACCTTCGGCGTAGGTTGAAAGATGTACGTTAGCATTTCATACACTTCTGATATTCTCTTTCGTGCATTTTCGAAATTTACTTTATTGCTAAATGTAAACCTCTCCTATTTTCCTCTCCCCCGTATAAAAAAAGGAGGCTTTTTGAATCCAGTGGCAAACAATACTTGATACTGTTTCTACGCATGCCTTATCCACCGAGTTCATCTCCGTCTTTCGCCAGCTTTATAACCGAAAACAGCATAGTGGATAATAATAATAATAAAAATAATGGTTGATCCGGAGAGATCACCACACCCTTTTCGCCAAGGAGATTTAGAGCCAAATATGGCAATCCGATGTAGTCGTTGGAGGATCTCTTCCTACGGGAGACAAGAAGCAAGAGCTCGGCGAGTTGACGATTTTGAAAAGTGCGCCAAGGGGATATTGGTCATTCCGGTCGTACCAGTAATAATATGTGAGCATTGCATTTTCTACCTGAGCATGTTTAAATCGTCTATTCGACATGCGGAAAATTTAAAAAAATTGTGTTTTGATAATACACATTTTTCGACGATGCATTTATTAGAGCGTTTGTATTACCAGTTTAAATAAATATGAAAATAGAATAAAATTTATATTTTTCTCAATGTAATCAACGTGTCATTTCCGCATATTTTGGTTTTGTAAAAAGATGTGCTTATCCAATGGCGCATCGTTAATCTGAAATAAAGGATCTTTTATTATTACTTTGATTCGTCCTTTTATGCTTATGTGTACAGTTTAGGAAACGCCTTTCTGTAAATAGC
>JAOUZG010051295.1:2716856-2770631 GCA_026289955.1 Argiope argentata
GTGTGTGTGTGTGTGTGTGTGTGTGTGTTAAATTATGACGAAATACAAGTAGGGTTTAATTGCAGGTTGGTCTATGTTTTTCAGAAGCGTATCAAACATGATAACTCAAAAATGCGTTTAGTTAAGTATATCCGATTTAATATGGGAATTTATCTAAATAAGATCAGTATTCTTTCAAATCTTTGTTCTAGCTGAAAAAAATGTCAAGAGGTTAATATCTATTTTTGTTATTATTAACGATATCTGAGTAATTAATCGCCAAAATCCTCGCCAAAAGGAGAACAGTAAGTTCAGAATTTTATTTAATCAACGGCAGAAATTAATAATTCTTATGTACGATAAGCCAATTTTATGCTGATGTCCTTTGTTATCACGTGTATTACAGAGTATGCAAAAAATTACTTGGGAAACCACTTATTCAGGATTTTTTTCATGGATGATTTATTTTTGTTTTGAAATAGCTTGTTAATGTAAGTTAACAAAGAGTGAAAAAATGAAAATATTTAAATTTTAGGTTAGTAAAATATGATATATACCAAATCTGTGTTTCTAAATTTCAAATTATTTAAACCAATTATGATTACTTATAATTCTGTGAAGGAAGTCTCTAATTAGAACATAAAAAAACAATGAATTCAGTTCTTGTTACATTGCAATTATTCAAATTTCGGTCTTATTTGTCCAAGATTTTATATATTTCCATTAAATTGTTAAGATTGATTGATTGATTACTCATTCTTGGAGCAAGGACCAACACTTGTCAAGCTGTGCTAAACTCGAATTAACTTAAAATACAGAAAATTTACTCATTAAAATACAGTAAGCAGATTCCAAATGAATAGGACAAAATTTAAAAAAAGTAATTAAATACTGTGCATGAGATTGATGCCAAGCAAAAAGCAAATACGTTAAAAATCCTTAAGAAATTCGAATTTTGAACATTTATTCAATTTTCGGTAAACTGACAAATGAATCGAGCGTCATAAAATCGCAATACATTATACAAAATTAGGAGCAATATTCAATTCCAGAATTTCTTCATTCTGTGGATATAAGTTGTTCTTAAGAATAATTGACTTACAAACACCTTAACAGGAAATTTTATTTAAAAAAGATAATTTTTTTAATTGCCATGGTTTTTAACACTTTTTATTCAAAAGGACTTATATATTCTTTTGATACCCCTCCTAGTAATGAGGATGAGGTACTTGAGTTTTGAACAGTTACTTAATTTTCGGTGAAGTGGCAAATGAATCAAGTCCCATAAAATCGCAATGCCTTATACAAAGTTCGGATGGATTCTCATTTATACTACTTTAACTTTATTCTGTGGAGATTAGTTGTTTTAAAGAAGAATTGTCTTGCAAAAATCGCAAAGAGTAGTTTTCTTTAAAGAAGGTTTTTTTTAAAATAAAATTGCCATGGTTTTTAACACTTTTTATTCAAAAGGAGATATATTTTTCTTTGATATCCCTCCAGGTAATAAGTATGAGATACTTCCGGCCTGGTGATTGGATCTAGACACCTAGGAGGGTACACAAATAGTGGAAGGGGTCTGATTCTTCTTATCGATGACGAGGCATAGTTTTTACTGTAAAGGTCTTACCGTGGCAAGTGATACCCCTCAGGACAGAATTACGGTTCCTATCAGTATTTCTGCTGCGACGTTCCAGTTATTCAATTTTATTAACTGTGTACCTTTGACCGGCTTCGGGGGTTATTGATACGTCGTACCTCTCTTCCATCCCCTACACCTTGAAATGAGGGTGAGGTTTCCAGCATGGTGTTTGACATCTTGCCACCCTGGAGGGTGCACAAAAAAGTTGGAGTCTGGCTCATCCCCTCGATGTAGAAATGTATATCACGAGGGAATGGTTATGTCGTGGACGGAGATATCCCTGAGGACTCAACCACAGTTTCCACCAGCGTTGATGTGGCGGCGTTCTGGTAATTGAGTTTTAATTATCCGTGAACCTTCTAGCGTCTCAGTCACGTGACCTCACTTCTCTTTGATCAGCTCATTCTCTGTTGAATAAATAAATCCAGCTTTAATTTAGGTTTCAGAAGAAAGAAACAAGTTTGCAAAGGATGTAAAATTGAAATCATGTGTAAATCTATCGGATAAAAAGAGTTAATCTTTTTTATGCGGCTTGAGGTATCTTTCTACGATGCGAAGAACTCTTTTGCACGTCATATTCATGCTATATGGCAGGAATCATGGGATCGTCAAAGTAATAACAAATTACATTTTTTCTGACTCACAATTTCATTATGGACTACTATTCCAGATCGAAAGCTCGAAGTCAAATTGACTCGACCCTGCATTGGTCACACTCGTTTAACTCAAAAACAACTTTTATTAGGCGTTTGAGTTCCTTTCTGCTTTAAATACCAAGTGAATTTAACGGTTCTTCATCTTTTAACTGAGTATTCTAGCTTTGGTATTCATCGTTTATAGTTTTTAGTGCTTCTGCAGTGGACTTGCAAATGTTCATAGGGGAAGGTCTCATCAAAAATTTTATAAGCAATTGGCTCTTATAATTTTATTTAACACATCACTTTGCTGTAATTTTTCAATCAGTTTGTAGTTTTAGAGAATTTTACATAAAAATGCATTTATTTTTTAACTTTGTGATTGACGTAATATGGCCACATATGGCTCTTGTGCCATTAAATCCCACTATACTATAATATCCTATCTAAAGAGTTAAATTTTCTATTTTTGAAATATTCTAGTTCTCTAACTTTCAAACAGAGTAACAATGAACCAAATCTAAAATAAGGTGCATAGATTATAAATCGGAAACTTCCAACTTGAAATCTGTTTCTTTTAAAGATATTTATTGCCATATATTTTCATGTACTGGCAGAAATATATTCTGTTTAGGAAAGCAATGAAGAATATATTTAATTACTAATTTATATCAGGTATATAGTGATAGCATACTTGGTTGACTTTGTAGAAATTCATAATATTCCATTTTTAACGTTAACCAATGATCCATCAGCATTCCTTTAAATAAATCGGTGTGTTTAACACACTCTGATTAAATCTCTAGTTAACTCATTTAGTATCTTTGATAATAAAAAAATTCATACGATCTCGTCTCTAACTCGAAAATGTTCAATGACTCACAATTGATTTAGTTTCTTTGTGCACTAAAATGTATTTGTAAGCATTGCCTTCTTTTCTTAAGGTTGCGAAAACTATGTATTAGGTTTACAAAGAGAAAATAATTTCGTCACAACGCATTTGATAACGACACATTCATTAGAATGTTTTAATTACCAGTTTAAATAAATAAGAATGCAGAATATGAGTGAAATTTCTACAAATCATGGTAGCATAGCGTTGCGAGGAACATTATTTATGTTAGGTGTAGTTGTGCTGATCTCGAAGCTCAACTGGGTCATAAATAAAAAAATTTATTATTGAAACTTTCTATCTTGCACATGGAGGTTAAGAGGAGTGATTGGTAAAATATTTTAAGTAGAGTTTTGATAAATCTTCACATTTTAGACCAAATGTATTATTGGAAAATGCACTCGTTGATGTTTCTAAGATGTCTTAAAACATCTTTGACTTAGACAGTAGAAATTTGGTATCTTTACGCAAAATATGCCGTTTTTGGTACTTTTGCGGTATCCAGGCAATTCTTGCAGGGATTATAAAGCGAAAAACTACCAATCAATGTAGAATTCCGCCAATTTTCTTTTGCAAATTTTTGATGTCGTCCGGCTAACGGAAAAGTACCCAGATTTCTGATATTGTGAATACAATTTCTTCAGGAAGGTCGTCAGTCCGGCTGTTTGAATATAACAAAACACAACATTACAAAAGGAAGATAACTACATAGAAAATATTCTGCAAACAGATTGTGCATTTATAGAGTAAGCATTTGCCAAATATTCTTCAAAAAATATTTAAAAAAGGTTGTTCTCTGGCGGTCAGCTATTTTCAGAAATATGTAGACACCATAATTTAAAAATACACTGTTTTAAAGAATACATTCAGTGTGGGCATTTGTGAATGTGACATCAGATTTTATTTCCATCGTTTAAGAAAAACTTCTTTACAACACACATTCGATTTTTTGAAACTGTTAGCGGTATGCCAGGGCTTCATAACAAAAATCTTGCCAAGGTTGATGCTTTAGAATAATTAAAAATGGTATATTTATATCAATGTTCAATATTTCATAACTATTTTACACCATGGTATCGAAAGACATTCTCTGGCAAAAAACATTTCTTAAAAAGTAGGAGGGGAATATTGGTGGAGCTTAGCTGAGTAAAAACTACTGACGATTTTTTGTACGCTTTTAATTTTGGTCCAGGAAAAAATGATGAAGGTGAATTAAAAACGTATGAAAGTGATAAAATGTATGTCACTGTTTCGCAAAACATTCTCTGGCATGAATTATTTCTTAAAAAGTAGAAAATAAATATTTAGAGGGGGGGGAGGAGGAGAAGAAACCCTACTGATGATTTTTTGTGGGTTTTTAATTCAAGTTCAGAAAAATATGATGAAGGAGAATAAATTCTTTAATAGAGACAAAATGTCAAGTTTTAAATTATTTGGAAGAGAAACATATTAAATTTCATCTAAGGCACTTCTAAGTAGTATTCTCCTATTCAACTGACTCGCTGCTGATGCTTTACTTCTGTTTATCTCCTCTTCTACAAATGCGCTCAAACATGCTGGACGTGCCCAGACACTTAGGCTCAAAGCGTGTCTCATTCTATCAAGAGATTTTTCCGTTATAGACATCAATGAGCACGATTTTGTCGCTTTTTTCTTTTCTTTTGTTTTGTCCACTAACATTAAAAGAAAAATGTATTCAACAATTTAGATTATTTCCCTAAACCGAAAAAACTGGAAGGAAAGTGTATTTCCATTTAAAAGCAATACAATTTGGTTGTGTCGCTTTCAAGCTAACCTATATATTTCATGCGCAAAAAATATAAATAATTTTGATCCATATAAAATATCCTTCCTATATGTACTTTGTTACATGATGAGTTATATAGTTTAATGAATATTAAATTATATCTTCCAACCGATTTCACACAGCAAATTAGTATAATGTAAATATTTTCCACATCTGTGGATTTGTTGAATAACCTCAATATCAATGATGAACATAAGTAGGTGCTAACACAAACAGCCATCTGTATTTACCTGGGTAGCAGCAACTTAGTTCTAACGTCTAGGGTTTGGAACCAGAGGGTTTTAGATTCAATATCCGATTTAATCTCAAAACTGTCGAGTTCTTGGATGTAATGCGCGTTAAATCCGTCATGACCAATAACTCACATTTGATTTCAACTATCTAGTTGAAATATTATGATTTGCCTTTTCATCGAGTTTCCAGATTTATACAATTTTAAGCACAATCTGTTCTGAATAAGTTAATTCGACTTGTTGAAAAATGAGTTAGCACAATAATATCAAACGAGGAGAACTGGATAAATATATTTCATTGACCGTAAACGTAGCTTAGTGGCTAATATAAAGGATTAATATTAAAATTCAATATCTAATATCGTCGATTTATAAACAGTAGTGATTTTGAAATAATCTTAAATCGGTCAGCTTGAGAGAGACTATATTAGAATGCAAATTATTTTTATTTAGGATATTAGATTCTCAAGAATATTTTGTTAAGTATGATTCACAAGGCAGAGGATAAATGAAAAAAAAAATATTTCGTAATTACTCAGCATTTACTGACCCAATTTGCATAAAATGTAGATATTTATTTTATTTAGACCATTTTAATTTCACTAAATAATATTTTGGCCTATTACCATAGATCTATAAATTGGTCGGCGGGTTCGGATTTTAATGGATACTCTGCCTGAATTAAACCACAATTGCTTTCATGAAGTTGATTTTTTGAATTAATAATATAGATACTGAGAAATAGAAAGAGTTTTCTTGAGTTTTCTTTTTAGAAAACATTTTTATTTATTCTACTAGCCGCCTTTGGCGACCAGTCGGTTCGCCAGTATTATACTCGCTAAAATTTTCATATAATATTTTATGTAGCTGTGTCTCATAACAGGTTTTTCAACAAAATATATTTACACCAAACAAATTTTGATAATCGAATAATTCATTTATAGTATTATTTATTATAATTTTCTTCAGATGTTCTGTTCATTGTACTACTCATCTTTCTCTTTCTATCCGAGCAATGATTGTCCCGGAATTGATATTTAACTTAAATGGTGGAGGGAAAGGTCTAAACTTCTACGTTTAAATAGAATAATGAGATTCAAATGTTCATCAATGTAAACACACTAAACAAATAAAGACACAATAGATTTTCAAGAGATGCGAAAGTTTAAAAACAGCTTGGAAAATGCCGCGCACAGAAGAAATAATGGTGACACTCACACACTTCTTTTCTTTCTTTTTATTTCTATCATTTTTTTCATCACTGCTATTCTTTCTATAAACCGCTTTTTCCCTCTGTTATTCTTTTTTTCTTTATTTATTACTTTATTATGACTTTATTTCGAGCAGGCATAGATTAAATATTCATACAGACTAACAATAAAAGCAACTATTTTCTTTCTCTTTTAAACATCCCGTGATCTATAAATGAAAACCAACTGACTTCGTGCATTTCTTTCTAAACAAATGATAATTTATTACTTCCTGCTATCTTACTCGGTGTGGGGGAAGGAAATGAATATTTTTGGCGGGAAAGTAAGAAAAGTGTCGCTTTAACTATTTTCCTCTCTGTTTTTTTCATTTTTTCTCTCCATAAGAACCATCCTCGTGTCTTTACGAAAATATTAAAATAAAAATTAGCCGAATCGGTCGAGCCGTTCTCTAGTTTTGCGCTTAGCAACACATTTCGAGTTACATTTTTATTAATATAGATTTCATAGAATCACATGCATAAAATTACATTTTTCTGGATTTAATTTGCGACAATAGTTTACGTCTTTTTTCCTCAGAGTGTTTGTCAGCATGAAGACAACAAACTGACGAAAGATAATTTTTTACCATGCTAGTGCTGATTGAGTTGTCATTTTGCAAGAAATTAATTAATGAACAATATTATTAAAATGTTTATTGAAACACTCATTTTAAATAAAAATTTAATTTGTAAGTAAGAAATTCAAATGATTAAAAAGATACATTTCTGAAATTTAATTTGATATAAACATCATTTTTGAGCAATAATATTTACGGAATTTAGCGCGAAAAATGCCTAAATTTCGCCTTATTTTATTTAATTAAAATTCTAATTAAAGAAATTGTGAATTTAACCATTCTCAAAAGCACTTGAACACACGTTTAAAAAAATCAAAATTGGTCTAGCCATTTAGGAAAAGTTCAGTTACATAAACACGCACAGAAGAATTTTATATATAAAGATATGTATGTATGTCTCGCGAAATAAAAAAAGAAATTTAATTTTATGAACGCCCATTTTACGACGATGCATTTATTATAACCTATTAAATTACCAGTTTGAATAAATAAGAATCTATATATAATTTAAATTTCTCTTAATCATAGCACCTTAAGAATTGTTTGTGAACCTCTGTGTTATAAAAGGCTGTGTTGATCTAAAAGCCCAACTGGCAATTATGAATTAGGAATGTTTCTTCTTTTTTTTGGAAAATTCTACTTATCTAAGACATCTTAAATTTATCGTCTTGTTTGTGAGTCATATATAACTGAAATATGCTTTGAGCTAAACGGTTGAATTATGGTAAATGATATTGACCCCAAATTTACAGATTTATAATATTTTCGGGTTCGAGTCCCAGGGAGGGCCTGGTTGTTCTTCTGTGTGCTATTTGTGAGATGTGTGACTGTATCCCCCTCTAAAAAGGGGCTGTGCAAACGAATGTGGTGAGTGTGTAGCTAAGTCGTACTCCTGGCCTTAGTTGACGCTACTTCAAAAATAAGAGACGCTGATTAGGCTTAAATATGCTGCTGTATCAGCGGCGGGCTTGTCCAGGCAAGTGCCATTAGTAACAGCAACATACCATTTGAAGAGAGCTAGATTGATAAGATTTAGTAAACATATTTAAAATTTTTAGTGTAAACACATATTAAAGTTTTAGCCAAATAAAAGAATGGGTTGATTGTTTGTTGACCTAGGCTATTCAGAAATATATCAGCACGATAATTTAAAAATGCATTAAGTTAAGTATATGAGATTTAATATGGGAGATTGCCATTACAAGATCTTTTTTTTTTTCAAATTTTTGGCCCAATCGGACAATTGTCTGAAGGACAATTTCGGTTTTCTGTATTAAAACGATATTTGAACAATTAATCGCTTTAACCCTTGTCAAAGAGGACAGCAAAAGTTCAGAATAAAAAAAATGCTAAATCCACGCCAGAAGTGAATAATTATAAACTACAATTTTATGCAAAGCTTTCTTCGTTACAACAAGTTTATTGGTGATTATGCAAGATATTATTAGGGTAACCGCTCTCTGGTGTTTTTATGTACTTTTATTTTAGGTTTAGAAAAAAGATAGTTGATATGAGTTACCATCAAGTGAAACAATGAAAAAAAATTATTGTTTTAAAATATGTAATACGTGTCAAATCTATCTCTAAATTTCAAACTATATAGTCAATTCATGATGACTGGCAGTTTGGTGAGAGGAGTTTCTATTTAAAACATAAATAAATAAATAATAATAAATTGAAACGGTGGGTTATTGCAAAAAGTCAAGTCGTGGTCCTGGCGCGAGTGAAGCTCGCGGTACGAACCTGTGACGCTAGAGTCAGAAACCGAGGAACATAACCACTACACCAAAAAGTCAACTTCGGTATCGTAGATGTTATCTGGCTTATAAGGCTGATGCCATAGTACTCCTCCACCAGTGAGTCGACGGAGGGACGAATGATTTTGATAGCTCCAAGCGTTATGGAGAGCTTGTGAGTGCGTTGATGCGTCGAGTGAGCGACGATTTTTTTTTGCTGGCAGATGGCGCCACGACATATCAGACAGCTACGTTGTCTACCGAGTGAAGGTCGCGGTGCGAACCTGCGACGCCAGAGCATGTAGCCGAGTGACATAACCACTACACCAAAAAGTCGCCTTTGGTGCCGTAGATGTTACCGGCTTATGAAACTCGCGCCACATTCCTATTTATCCAGGATTTTAAATATTTACGTAAAATCTTTAAGAAATTCGAATTTCGAAGAGTTATTCAATTTTTGATGAATTATCAAAGGAATAAATTGCCATAAAATCGCAAACTCTTATACAAAATTGGGAGGGATTCTCATTTCTACTACTTTTTCTTCATTCTGTGAATGTTAGTTGTTTTACAAAAGGATGTTCTTGTGGAAAACACAGCTGTGGATTTCATTCAAAGGAGATAAGTTTTATTGTTTTCCCAAGTTATTTAGTCTTTTTGATTCAAAAGGTCATTTACTTATTTTATTGAATCTATATTCTTATCGACTTCATTTTTTTTCAGAAACTTGTGAACATTCGTTTCACGGATATCGACGGCATTTTAAATATACCGGTTAGGTTGTTATTTCAAAATCAGCTTGTGACTTCTGAAAATGTTTCTCATTATATTAATATATTTTAGAAATTTTTCAAAATATATTATTATCATAAAAATTAATTTAATTTGAATATATTTCAGAATCAGCTGAGTGCAATCTTTCAACAAAAATTATTCTGTACAATTATCCTCGTCGATAAAATACATTTTTGCTTCATTGAAGAGTCTATAGGGTTCTGCTTCTTAACGAAGACTAGTATGTTGGATGATAATTCGAGGATCAAGATTTAGAGCCATCTGCAAAGCCTTGTATAGTGCTGGAACTCGGGAGTTGCGGTCTCACAGGCGTCTCGCAAAGTAATGGCATAATTTCTTTTTTAAAGCCTCATTTGGAACCAGTTGATAAAGTGCATGTGTAGTAAATCTAATTAAACAGGAAGCTACAGGTTCAGGTCATTCGAATGAGCTAAAATTAGAACAAAGGTGACCGAGAGTCCATTCAAAGTAGTCTGAGATACCAAAACTCCAAGTGCTATGTACTTGCCTCTGCTTTAAAATCTACACTTACATCCAATTTGAATAGGAATTTCCTGGGCTTTTAAAAATCATAGGAAAACACAATTGACATTATTATATTAAAGATTTTCTTCCTATGTTTCCTTTTTATTCATGCGATTGTAAACATAGGAAAACTTAAAATATTTAGAACTAAAAAAGCCCGAAATCGAATAATCAACGGACTCCTGAACTAAACCTTCGATCTTCGTTTCAGGGGGGGGGGGTGTTGACAACCTAAGCAACTCTCTGATTGGCTCAGACGGCTCTCTTCCTGTATCTCCTTCCTGATTGGCCTTTTGTATCTCCTTCCTGATTCCTCAATCTCTTCCAGTTTGTTTCATTTACTCCTTAGCACTGCTTGGGTGCACATCTCTCTCTTAAGGGTATGTTCTAGGATTATTTTCTTACTTTTTATATTGGTCTGTTTTTATTGTATTTAGTATTTTGTTTTATTTTTTTCTTCTTTCTAGATTGTTAATTTGCGAGTTTTGTCTATTATTGTTCTTTTTTCTAATTGTCATTTCTTTTTATATGCTTAAAATACAATGCCTCTCTTTTACTTTGAAATTTTTAGGGTCACAGAAGAGTTGGTTTTTTAGACAATAGTTGGACTTTTTACAGAAAAAAAATTCCACTTTTTATTGGAATCCTTGCTTGATGGTGACCCTTCAGAAATTCATCAGGCCGGATTTCTCCTTTTTCACTTTCATATTTTTTAATCTCATGTTTCTTCTGTTTTTTTATTCACACACACACACACGCACACACACACACACACGCACGCACACGCACACACACGCACACGCACACACACGCACACACGCACACACACACACATTCGTCACTTTATGATAATAGGTAGGGACTCAATATCTTAATGTCAACGTTTAAGCTTGATGCCGTTATATTATGCCTTGGGATCATCATCATATACCATTTCATACATGGGCAGAAATTATGAATTCAAAAGACGTTTCTAGGATCTGGAAAGTTTAACTCTATCAATACCGAAAGAGCCTAAATGCCGGTTCAATAGAAGAAGCTCTGGAAGTGAACCGAGTCACCTGGATATTGATGCAAAATCCTCCTCCACCCTCCATTAAATTTGAATCAATGAATACCCGTAGTGCATGCTTAGTTCATTAGGGGTCATCGCCCAGACGGATTGGGGAACAGAAAATTTACTAAAAGTACTTAAAATCTGTAGAAGCATACACTTGCTTAAAGTTTGTGAACTAAGCGGATATCTCTTTTGTATGATAAAACTAAAAACAGCTGGATTTTGTTGTAGTTTATGAAAGAGGGGTGGTGAGGAATTTTTTCTTGAAAGAAAATCTTTAGCATTCCAATATTCTGAAGTCTAAGAACTTGATTTAGTTTAGAAATAAGAGGGTTAAAACATCAACATTTTTTACCTCATTTTTGCTCTGTTGTTTCTTCTAAACTACTATATATAACTACTATATTTTCTATATATACTAAACGACTATATTTTATATCTAAATATACTAATATATAACTAAATATTACTAACTATATTATACTAATATATAACTAAATATTACTAACTATATTATACTACTATATTACTAAATATTACTAACTATATTATACTACTATATTACTAAATATATATATACTATATATACTACTATATTGCTATATTATATACTACTATATTACTAAATATACTGCTAAACTTTCATACATACTAATAATTCCACTAAATATACTACTATATATATTAAACTACTATATTTTCATGTAAATAACGTAAGTAAGGATTCATAAAAAAATATTCTTAGACAATGCTACATAGAAAAGGAATGAAAAATTAGTTTAGTTCTGTTTTAAATAATGTAAACCTAAATCCATTTTAATAACAGTACATCATTAACTCAATGATTTCACTTTAAAATAAAAAGAACATTACATCAAACGAAGCACTTAAAAGCTTAATTTCGCTGATTACTTTTGCAGGTAGAGAAAAAAATATAGATATTTTGTAAATCTGTTGAAGGACCTTTAACTTAAAATTTATGCATCACTGAGTCCTTTCTTAACACCGAGAGACACTTGCCCGTAACCTAGAGATTACTCTGAAAACGTTTACTTTAATTAGTTCATTCTTTTAGAAATATTATCTATTCCCCTCAGATATGCAAAGTACTTTTGCCTCTCTTACGACACTTCACAAACCAAAGGTTTAAAAAAAGTGGAGTATTATCGGCCGAAAGTCAATTGGATTTCCAAAGTTTTACAAGAACAGGGGGAGGTTCACCTCTTACCCAAAGCGGAGGAAATGATAGTCCCCTCATTCCATTACTCGCCTCAATAAATTCCAATTAAACTCATTAGGTACAGTAAAGTGAATATGGCTTTAGAAGTAACTTCACCACATAAGGTTTTACCTAACTTTGTATTGAGTTATAATACTTTCACCTGCGTGAGAATAAAAAGTTTAAAGCAAGAAATTGACTAATTTGAATAAAGTAACAAAGTGATTTTCATTTCCTGATTGATGATTTGTGGTCGTGAGGTTATTTCAAACGAAAGCTGATTAACTTTCCATGATTTGTTTATTTCATTTTGTTGGTTATGACAAATATACGAAAGTTTGATAGGCTCTTTGTCTATAACCTATTTTATTTATATGTTATCTCATAATAGAAAACTACCGTGACGGCTTTCTGGCACAGAGGTAGCGCGTCTTCTTCGTGTTCTGAGAGTTCTAGTCGCGGTTCCTGGCATGGTTGTTCTTCTCCGCCCTGTCTGTGAGATGTGTGACTCTGTCCCCCAGTAAAAAGGGGCTGTGCAAGCAAATGTGGTGTGTGTGTACGACCAAACGTCTTAACTCTTGTCGGAGGTGGATGTTTTGTGAAACACATACCAACTCAGTTGTTGTCCTCGTCATCTGACGGTGATTGAAAATGACTATTCGCGTTCTCAAATAGTCTTAGCGTTGCATTAATACAGGACGTTAATATAACTAAACAAAGCTGACAAACAATCATATATATTTTTCAGAGACTGCAAAATGTAATAGTTTATTCTTGTTTGAATAAAAAATTATTTTCATCTAGAGAGTTGTGTAATTTTCTTTTGTTATAAAATTGCTAAGTGCTATGATCTGACATCTATAGTGTCTAATATTTAATACAGTAGCATTATGAATAGGCCGATTAATAAATAACCTGTGTTCGAAGCCCTGAATCGTATCATGTGTTGTTATGCACTTTATCAAAATTTGACCAACATTCACATTAAAATATGTGATTTTGTTTTGTCAGAAACAAATCATTACCAAAAATTAAAACAAAATTCTGACGCTTCTATCAAAAACTTCATAATGCAATTTGCATAGAATGTTAGTTTGCAACTTTATACGTGGATAAAAGGGATATGGGGGGAGGGTATTCAAGTCATTCGGCAGGAATCCACCCGTATGGTACTCTCATTATTTGAACGTGACTTATTAGTCATATTGTTTTATTACGATTATGAAAACGCCAGCTCTGTTCTTAATGATTGCCGACGGTTAAAACAATTATGGAGAGGATTGATGATCATTATTAACTTGCTAATTATTAACTTGCTTCTTTGAACATTATTCACTTGCTTGTTTGAAGGATAAAGAAAAACAATAATTTTAGGTGTGCAACCTGCCCAAGAATGTAAATCTGTCAAGCAGGAACAAGCTGAAGTTGTTGCAACTGCGTTAAAGATCAGGCGATCGCTAATAAGCAACTCTAACATCAATGGCGGCCAAAATTTGTTACAATTATTCCAGCACAGAACACACTACAAGAGTTCGAATATCTCCTGTTATTTCTTGTTCACTCTATGTTGACAAAGCATCAGTCATAAAAAATTGTATATTTTGATGGTTGCCGCATTTGCTACAGTTTTTACCCTGAAACTAATAAAGTGTGAAAATTTTTGAAAAGATCTGGTAAAAAGTAAATAAGCGAATATTTATTCAATTAGTCAAATTTCAGTAAGAAGAAAAACTGGAACATCATAATTTTTACCATGTCTCAAATGAGACATCTTCAAAACCAGTCATAGATTCTCCAAAAAAAGGAAAACAATTTCAGTATTCTGAGACGACTACTTTTAAGCGGTTGTATCTCAATAAAGGGTGCAGAATTTTCTACAGTTTTTATCCTGAAACTACTAAAGTGTGAAAATATTTGAGAAGATCTTGTAAAAAGCAAATCAGAGAATATTTATTCAATTAGTCAAATTTTAGTAAGGAAAAAAAACTGTAACTACAGAATTTTTGCCATCTCTTTGATGAGATATATTCAAAACCAGTCATAGATCTTCTTAAAGGAAAACCATTCCAATACTCTGAGACGACTACTTTTAGGCGATTCTGTCTCAATAGAGGGTGACACGCGGAAGAATACAAGTCTTCTCCAGAATTTACTTCATTGTTAAATGTAAACACCTCTGTTCCTCTCACCATTAAAAAAAGGCGGTTTTTATAATCATTTGGCAACAGTACTTGATACTATTTCTACACATGCCATATTTTCCAATTTCACCTCCCTCTTTCGTCTGCTTAATAAACGAAAACAGCTTACAGGCTAATAAAATTATTATTAATAATAATAATATTATATACCTGATCATGTCTAAATGACATATTCGACTTGAGAAGATATAATAAATATAATTTTGATTTTACACATTTTACAACGATGCATTTATTAGAACGTTTCAGTTACCAGTTTGAATAAATAAGAAAAAAGAATAAAATTTTTATCTCTCGGTAAGAATATTGTCATATGTTGTATGGTCATCTGTTATAAAATGTTGTGCTAATCCGAAAGCGCATTTGTTAATGATAAAAGAGGGATGTTTTTTTAATACTTAGTTCTATTCGTATCATAACCGAAGTATAACAATCGTTAAAAAGGCCGTGCTCGGTGTTTTGACAAGTCATCGTATTTTATAGCTCCCTGTTATGGAAAAGCATATTTATGAGAAGAATCCATCTAAGCATGACACATATAACTCAAGTTTGCTTTGAGATAGCTGGTTGATATGTGGTAAAGGATCTTTGCACCAAATCGAATATGTTGCTAGAATATAAAATAACTAAATAATATAAACTGAAAAAACATAGAGTGATACGATTCAGTAAATATATTTAACATTTACAGTTTTCACTTATGATCAATTTTCAGTGATTTACAAGAAAATGCTGATTGTCTGTCTGTGTATGCTTTTTAAAAGATTAAAAACAAGATAATTAAAAAAGAATATCAAATTTGAACGAATTAATAAAATTAATGACATTATATGAAAATTTCTATGAGATTTTGTGTTTCTACAATCTACTTTATTTCAAGTCTTTGCTCCGATTGGTTGAGAAACACGTTTCTAAAGGACCGTTTCAATTTTTATCTACTATTGACAGTATTCGTCAAGGGCGCCAAGGCAGATCCAGAGAAAATTCTAAATTCACTCCAAAAGTTAAAAATTCGTAACTATTTCATGCCAGTGCCATGTGAGGCGTTCTTTAACTTGGCAGGTTTATTAGATAACTAGTAGTGCCTGAACGGTGTCGCCGGTGACATATAATCCAAAAGAAGAAGAAGAAAAAAAGCTTTAAATTTAATCGAAAACTTTATTATATAATTTTCATATACTTTTACTTTGCGACACGAAATTGAGGATAAAAGGGATATTGCGGTAATTCAAGTCATTCTGCAAGAATTCAATCGTAAATGTTAGCGCGGCTCTTTGTTAATGCTTACACTAAAAGAATTACGTAGAGGACCGATGATCATAATTAACTTGGAAAAACAGTTGGAAGATCCAAAAAGCAAGAAATTCTGATGTGCAACCTGCCTAAGGATGTAAAGCTGTAGGAAAAAGTTGAAGAAGTTGCAACCACCTTTATGGTTTGGGTGATTTCTAAGAAGCCGCTTAGCAGCTGAGAACCATCAATATTACGGCAAATAAATATCCCTTCTCAACAGTGCAGAAGATATTGTCTTTGAACCTGATGTTTTATGCTTATAATATAACTCCCATGGAACTATTACTTACAAGAGAGAAAAATAACCTATTAAAGAGTTTTCTTTGAGCTTGTTGGCTCGATTGGAAGTGGATGATGAATGGCCGTGTCGAATATGATGCAGCGATGACACTCTCCTTCATGTTTTTGTTTTTACTTATGGCACTTGCCTAAGGACCACCGCCTGCTGATACTGCAACAGATTTAAGCCGGAAGGAGCGTCTTTTGTTATTGAAGTAGGGCCATCTAAGACCAAGAGTACGACTTAACTACACGCTCATCACATTATCTTGCAAAGCCCCTTCTTAAAGAGTGGCACAATCCCCCCTCTCACAGATATCACATAGAAGAACAACTATTACCGGACCGGGATTCGAACCCTGGACTCCTAAAGCACGTCAAAGACGCGCTACCTCTGTGCGGGAAAGCCGGACTCTTTCACGTGCAGAGTGATATGAATAATCCCAGCTGTCGCATTTATGCCAATACAAATCCTCACGTTGGTCAACAGATAGACGCATATTTGCCGAAATTTAGAGTTTGGTGTGGATCCACTGCTCCCTTTATCATCAGTCAGTATTTTTACACATTACAAGTTTGTAGAAATTGACTTGAGTCTTGTTCTGCAAAATCTGGTAGGTATGGGGATATGCTTGAGAAATTTGAGATACCCCTACAGGGGCAAAGAGATTCTACCGTTTTCATGCAGGATAGTGCAGCACTGCACATCAGAAGTCTGGTGAAGTAGGTCCTGCTTCAGAATTTCACAGATTCAAGAGTAATTATTCGTGCATTTCCCATGATTTAACCTCATGATCTGAATTCTTGCGATTTCTGGTCGTTGCGCTGCTTGAAAGTCGTTTTGTATCAAGGTCATGTTCCTGATATTCCTGTGCTAAAAAACCCAATAACGTTACGTCAGATGAATAAATGCCAATATTCTGTGAGCTACCGGCTTAGGAAATCTTGATTCTAAGCCTATCCGCTACGCAACACAATGTATGTTGACCTTCTCTTTCCATATGAGCAATCCAACACATGAACTAGGAATTGCTTGGTTTCGTAGTGTCGCCTCTTCCCAAGGAGAAAATTCAAAAAATGATTCGCCACATTGAAGAAAATAGTGATTTGTTTAGATTTTAAGAACACTATTCACAAAAGTAGCTCTAGAAATCCATATATTTATTTGTGTTATTTTTGTGTTTGTTAATAGAATTTATTATAATTTTTGGTGTTTTTCTTTTTTTTATTATTTCTGTTCTCGTCCCTAATTTTTCTTTTTTATTTTTACAATATTTTCCAGAAATTTGTTATCTCAAACAAACAATAAGTTTGTTTATATGAATTAGCAGAAGCTTTAATTTATCTCCAATAGTTAACTTAATTAGAACAAGCCACATTCCATTTGAATTTCAAACAGCTCACTGCCTCCAGCTTTCTTTAATTCAAAATTAAAATCAACTATTAAATTTTCAGCAATAAATGTGAGACATCAAACAACGGTCACTTTCATTATATCTTCCACTTCATTCTCATTACACTGTTTAAATAACCGGGTGGTTATAGTTGCAAGGACATGAAGTGGTGTTGTGTGAGCTACCGTCTAAGACTCTGAGAACAGCATGCGATTATCAAAACATAAGATTGCTTGTCCCTTTGAGTCACATTTTTAAGATACTATATTAAGCGTTTCTCTTTGATATTTAACTCGTTGATATTTACTGTTCCCATAGGCATTTATGTATTATTTTTCCAATTATTAATGCGCTTTCAACTCCAGGATTCTAACTATCGAAGTTCTTTGGTACTATTTTTTTAACAATTTAAACAGCATATTTTTATGTCTATTTCGGCCAAATTTTGTTATATTTATCCAGTGAATAACATGCTACAAGCCTCCGACCACCTCCTCTTGAAAGAGAAAGATTAATAAATTTAAATTTGGTAAATACTCATTTTACATCGATGCATTTATTAGAAAGTCTGTATTACCAGTCTGAATAGTTAAGAAAATAAAATATAGTGATATCTTTTAACGGAGTCTCTTCGAAAATCGATAATACCATTGTGTTCATAAAACGCTGTGCAGTTCCCAAAGCACAGCATTTAATGATAGATATAGGATTTTTTGTTATTGCTATGTATTAGTCGTATCGTAACGAAAGTATGATAATCGTAAAAACAAAATTCGACATCGAGTTTTTGACGAGTATTTTGAACCAATTAAAAAGTTTGAATACCTCATTTTGTGCCTGAATCCTTTTCGTATATGACACATCTAATTCAAATTTTCTTTGAGTAAGCTATTTAAAATATGAAAAGCGGAATTTGCACTAAATTTTGAGATTTATACATTTTTGAGTAAAATCTGTTTTATTGAAGTTCATCCAAAATGTTGTTCATTTATAAGTTAACACAATAATATAAATTTTAGAGTTTCCAGATAGATACGCTTCAGTAAACAGATTTCGCAGTTTTGTAGTTTGTGTGGAACTTTTCTTGTCAGTCGAAGCTTTATTTGTAACTTATACTGTCGAAACAATCTCATTGGCAGAATTATTTCATTGACAAGAAAGCTGATTTATTCTTCCCTTTTTGTAGTATTGCTTTTATACTTTTTTTCATTTCTGCTAATTTTATTTTTTGAAACTGGATCTTGTCCCTTTGGGGGATACTTCTTTGGCATAGAATTGATTAGATTTAACAATATTAAACGTTGTAAACTATGGATTATCAGAGTTATATTTGTGATTTAATTTAGTAATTGAAGTAAAGCATATAACATGTTAAATAACATGTTAACTATAACATGTTAACTATAACTGCTAACTGTTAACTATATATGTTAACTCTAACTATAACATGTTAAACGTTTGCCTCAAAGTATAATTATCTGTAAACTTTGTACATTTCAAAACTCATCGATTTTTCCAATTAATATTCTTTCTCTCTTCGATCAAACCAGCTATTACTGCTTCGAACATTCTTCTAGTCCTTGATCAGGTAGGGGTCCCTTATTCGCAGGACCTCTTTGCATGGCATCAAACGTAGCCCTAAGATGGCCGGCTATGGGATTTACTTTTTAATGCATTTTTGAAAAGTTAGGTTTAATCATAAATTCGTAAAATTATAAGCTAAATTGGAAGAGTTTCTTCCAACTGTTCTTTAATTTGTATTTTAGCTAATTTATATTTTCATGAAAGACAGTCGAATGCGAAAATTTCACCTGTTGATTCCTTTAAACAAACATCTATATTTCTTTTCATCTTTTTCATCATTTATTCCCCTTGAAACCATCAGTGTCGTATCGATCTGACTTCATTCCATGTTAGGTAAATAAATATTTTACTGCTTGCAATGACAAAGAGAAATTTTTTGCAAAACATATAGCAATTTAATCATAATATACTCTAGTCAGAAGTGTTATATTAATTTTTAGACTATATAAATTATAAATAAAATTCCTTTCTAACAATGAAACAAATATATAATAAGGCCTATATATATAACATATGAAACTTATAAGTTTTGGAAATTGGTTTTGTAAAGAGAGTTGATACAGTGCAATGTGCATTTGTACGAATAAGTTAGGTTTTAGAAAAGAAAAAAGCAACGAATTCAATTGCTATCTTATAATAGCACAAACTTCATGTTTTAGAAGCTTTTCATTTTTTAGATGCTTTAGTTTTAAGGCAAGTTATTTCTTTTGAACGCGGACAATCAATCAGACAGACTTTCCATAAATGAGTTTTTTTTTTCTTCAACATGTTATAAATAATCGACAACTTTATTTGTAAGACTCTTTATTTAAACGTATCAGACTTAAGTCATCTTCTAATTCAAAACAATTCATGTTTTACACAATCAGATCACAGAGTGTATCCATTATCGTGTAAACCGAATTAATGTGCATACCGACAGACATAGTGTCAGGAATCTTTTCAGGATCTAGGAGGGGCTTAAACGTGCTTATCAGTCAAATACTTTTATTTTAAGATATAAAAGAATAAAATATATCAAAGTTGAAAAGTAATGTTATTATTATAGTTGAGAATTTGCAAAATAATGATATAATGATTATTATTGCTTGCGCGTGCCTAATTAGTCAAGTTGTTTTATCAGTGTTATGGAAATGCCAGAGCTGCTCTTCGTAAATGCCGACTATTAAAACAGATTCTTACAGAACCGATTATCATTATTAACTTTAAAAAATAGTTGAAATTTTTTTATAAAAAATTAATTTAGGTGTTGAATGAGGACAGGGGCGAACAAATGTCAAGTATGAACAAATAAATGTTGGATCTGCTGTTATTAAGATCATAGTTTTTACGTTAGCCACCAAAATACTAAATATCACGATCCGACATATTCCGTTCTAGACGGTACAAATTATACTGCCTTAAATTCTGTCATTCTATCTCTATAATATATCACTCATTCAAGAATTTCTCCCAAGGGACAAATACACCCTCTTACACAGTTTCAATGGAGGTTTTTAACTCGATTGGAAGTGGATGACGAATGGCCATGTCTAATACTAAGGAGCCATGAGACTCACTTTTATGTGCACGGTGATATCAACAAATATAACTGCCATATTTGGGCTGATACAAATGCACAAACCCTCATTCGAAGAAAGTCACATTCTGTTGTGGGCTCACTGCTTCTTTTATCGTTAGCAATTATTTTTATGAAGATGTTATCAGAAATAGATTAGAGACTTCTTCTGCCCATTCCGGTAGGCAGGCAATATGATCGAGAACTTTGTGATACCCCAACTGCAGCAAAAGAAATCACATCGATTCTACCATTTTATTGCAAGGTGGCGCACCACCGCAACTTGGGCGTCGATTGAAATATGTACGTTAGCATTTCACACACCCTGTTATGTACGTTAGCATTTCACACAAATAATTACCCTGATGTAATTATTCGTGTATTTCCAAAATTTAATTTATTGCTAAATGTATTATTACTCCCCTGTATGAAAAAACTGGGTTTTAAGTATCCGGTGGCAAAGAATACTTGATACTGTTTCTACACATGCCTTACCCGCCGAGTTCATCTCCGTCTTTCGCCAGCTTTATAACCGAAAACAGCAAGGCGGTTAATAATAATAAAAATAATGGCTGATCCGGAGAGATCATCACCCCCTTTTCGCCAAGGAGATTTAGAGCCAAATAATGCAACCCGATGTAGTCGTTGGAGGATATCTTCCTAGGGGAGACTAGACGCAAGAGCTCGACGAGTTGGCGATTTTGAAAAGTGCGCCAAAGCGGTGAAGGTCAGTCCGGTCGTACCAGTAATAATATGTGAGCATTGCATTTTCTACATGAGCATGTTTAAATCGTCTACTCGACGTGCGGAAAATTAAAAAAAATTAATAAAAAAAACTTTGTTGTGATAATGCACATTTTACGACGATGCATTTATTAGAGCATTTGTATTACCAGTTTGAATAAATATGAAAAGAGAATAAAAATTATATTTTTCTTTATGTAATCAATGTGGCATTTAGCATACTTTGGTTTAATAAGAAGATGTGCTGGTCTAAAGGCGCAACGGTAATCAGGAATAAAGGATCTTTTATTATTACTTTTATCATTATTTTATGTGTATGTGTACAGTTTAAGAAATACCTTTCTGTAAATAACTAATTTGCATGATACATATATAACTATTATATGCCTTTAACTAGATAGTTTGAATACGGTAAACAGCATTTGCACAAAAAATTTCAGGTATTTAAAATGTTGAATAAAATCCTTTCTAGGGAAGGTTCTAGAAGATATTGAAATTCAACCCACCCACACAAATATATACATTTATATATATGATAAATTATGACGAAATACAAGAACGGTTTGATTACCGGTTGATCTTTGTTTTTCTTAAACGCATCAACCCGATAACTCAAAAATGCGTTTAGTTAAGTGTATCCGATTTTATATGGGAATTTATCGCTACAAGATCAGGTTTCTTTCAAATCTTTGTTCCAGCCGAAAAAATGTCAAGATTCTAAAATCTATATTTGTTATGATTAGCGATATGTGAGTAATTAATCGCCAAAAGGAGAACGATAAGTTCAGAAAATGGTTTAATCCATGGCAGAAGTTAATAATTCTTAATTACGATAAGCCAATTTAATGCAAAGCGACCTTTGGTATGAAAAAGTGTATTATAAAGTAGGCAAGAAATTACTTAGGGTTTCACTCATTCAGGTTTTTTTTTATGGATGCTTAATTTTGGTTTTGCAATAGATTGTTACTATGAGTTAACAAAGAGTGAAAGATTGAAACTATTTAAATTATTGGTTAGTAAAATTTGATTTATACTAAATCTGGCTTTTAAAATTGCAAATTATGTAAATTATTCATGATGATTATAATTCTGTGAAGGGAGTCTCTAGTTAGAACATAAAAAGAAATAAATTCAGTTCTTGCACCTTTGCAAAAATTCAAGTTATTGCCCTATCTGTGCTACATTTGAAATATTTCCATAAAATCGTTAAGAAATTCGAATTTTTAACAGTTACTCAATTTTAGGTGAATCGGCAAAGGAATCAATCGTCATAAAATCACAATACCTTATACAAAATTGGCAGGAATTCTCAAATCTTCTACTTTTTATTCCTTCTGTGGATATCAGTTGTTCAAAAGATGAATTGTCTTGGAAACACCTTAACAAGTAATTTTATTTAAAGAAGATACTTATTTTTGAATTGCCATGATTTTTAACACTCTTTGTTCCAAAGGACGTATATATTCCTTTGATATCCCTTCCAGGTAATGAGGATGGGTTATTTCCAGCATGGTGATTCAGTCTTGATACCCTGAAGGATACACTAATAGTGGAAGATGTCTATCGATGACGGGGCGTAGTTCCTTCTGTAAGGGTCGTACCTCGGCAAGTAGTGTCCGTTAGGACTCAATTACAGTTTCCGTCAGTTTTGCTGCTGCGACGTTCTAACCATAAGATTGGGAATTCGGGCCTACCGCTATCCGCTATAGACCAAAAATATATCAGTGTGCTTAACAGACTCTGCATTAATCTTAACTCGGCATTAATCTTAACTATCTTAATAACTCATTTAGTATCTTTGATAATAAAAAAAGCTCATATGATTTCGTGTCTTAACTCGATAATGTTCAATGACTCACAATTGTTTTAGTTTCTTTGTACACTAATATATATATTTACTCATTGTCTTCTTATCTTAACGTTGCGAAAACTATGTATTAGGTTTACAAAAAGAAAAGAACTTTAATTTCGAGACAACGCATTTGATAACCACGCATTGGTCAATGTTTTAATTACCAGTTTAAATAAATAAGAATTCAGAATATGAGTGAAATTTCTGCGAATCGTTTCAGCATAGCAATGCGAGGAACATTGTTTATGTTAATTATAGTTATGCTGATTATGAAGCTCAACTGTTTCTGAAAAATCAAAAGAAATCTTTGTTATTTTTGGTACTTCCTAACTAGTGCAAGAAGGTTAAGTGTAGTGAATTGTAAAAAAATTTAACCAGAGTTTCTGATAAATCTTTACATTTTAGATCAAACGAAAATTGAATTGTTGGAAAATGTACTCCTTGAAGGTTATAAGATATCTTAAAACAGCTTTGATGTAGACAGCAAACATTTGGTATCTTTACGCAAAATATGCCGTTTTTGGTACTTTTGCGGTATCCAGGCACCAACAAAAAATCCCCAAATAATGTAGAATTCTACCAAATTCTTGCAGGGATTATAAAGCGAAAAACTACCAAATAATGTAGAATTCCGCCAATTTTCTTTGGCGAATTTATGCTGGCGTCCGGCTAACGGAAAAGTACCCATATTTGTAATATTTTGAATACAATTTTTTCAGGAAGGTCGTCAGTCCGGCTGTTTGAATATAATAAAATACGATATTACAAATGGAAGAGAACTAGATAGGAAATATTATGCACAGGACTTAATATTTATCGAGTACACATTGGTCAAATTTTCTGTAAATTAGGAAGAAAGTTCGTTTACTGTCGGTTTGCATTTTTCAGAAATATGTAGGCACCATAATCAAAAAATGCCCTGATTTGGATGTGAAAAATTTGACATGGGATTTTGAGAATGTTATATTAGATTTTATATCCATGGTTTGATAAAAACTTCTTTACAACACACATTCGATTTTTTGAAACTGTTAGCGGTATGCCAGGGCTTCATATCGAAGATCTTGCTAAGAATGATGCTTTAAAATAATAAAAAACTGTATGTTTATACCAAAATTCAATATTACGTAACTATTTACGCCGTTGCCTCTCAAGTCTTTCTCTGGCAGGAAATATTTCTTAAAAATACGGAGAGAAATATTGAGGACGGATGGAGCGGAAAAACTACTCATGATTTTTTGTGCGTTTTTAAAGTAGGCCCAGGAAAAGATGATGAAGGAGAATCAATTCTTTAATTGTGACAAAAATACATGATATTGCCTCGCAAGGTATTCTCTGGCAGGAAACATTTCTTTAAAAGTAGAAAAGAAATATTATGAGGTGGAGAGGAGAGAAAACACTACTGTTGATTTTTTTTTGTACGCTTTTAATTTAGCATCAAGAAAAGATGATAAAAGATAATCAATTAATCAATAGTGACAAAAATGTTAAATTTTAGATTATTCGGAAGGAAAGCAATTTAAATTTCCTCTTAAGCCCTTTTAAGTAGTATTCTTCTACTCAACTGATCCACTGATGACCCTTTCCTTCTGCTAATCTCCTCTTCTGCAAATGCGCTCAAACCTACTGGACGTGCCCAGACACTGAGGCTCTAAGCATATCAAATTTTAATAGGAGATTTTTCGGTTATAGTCATCAATGAGCACGATTTTGTCGCTGTTGTTCTTTCTTATGCTTCGTTTACTATCATTAAAAGAATAATACATTGAGCAATTTAGTATATTTTTTCTAAACTGAAAAAACTGGAGGGAAAGTAAATGTATTACCATTTGAAAGTAATAAAATTTGGTTGTGTCGATTTGAAGCTTGCTGATATATTTCGTGCGGAATTTTTTTTATCTATATAGAATACCTTTCCTATATTTATTTTGTTACATGATGAATTATTTAGATCTGTGAAAATTAAATAATATCTTTTAACCGATTTTCCACAGCAAATTAGTATAATGGAAAGTTTTTCAACATCTGTGGATTTGATGGATTAATTAAATATCAATGATGACAATAAGTAGTAGCTAACACTAAAAGCCATCTGTATTTACATGGGCAGCAGAAATCTAGTTCTAATGTCTAGGGTTTGAAACCAAAGGGTTTTAGGTTCAATATCCGATTCAAACTCAGAACCACCAAGCTCCCATATGTGATGCGCGTTAAATCCGTCATGGCCAAACGTCTTAACTCTGGTGGTGAGAAGAAATTTGGCGAAAGACGTACTAACTCAGTTGTCATCCTCATCATCTGACAGCGATTGAAAGTTATTTGGCCCGTACCCATATAGTATTATCGTTGCATTAATACAGGATGTCAATATAAATTAACTAAGACGAGGAAAACTAATATATATTTTTCAGAGGCTACAAAAATGTGAAGATTATTCTTGTTTGAATAAAAATAATTTTTCATTTAAAAAATTATGAAATTTCCATTTGTCAAAATATTACCTAGAACTTTGTTCTCACTTCTTTTGTGTCTAATATTTAATACACTTGCATTATATACAGGGTGATTAATTAATAACAGGCGCTCGAGGCCTTGAAGTGTGTTATGCATTGCACAAAAGGTAACACATTTCGGCCAAAATACTCATTAATATAGAATTTCGTTTTGTTAAGAAGCAAATTAATACCAAAAATCACGATAGGAAACACTCTGGCCATGCGATCGAGAACTTCATTATGTAATTTGCATCTACGGTTACTTTGTGACAAGATATCGAGGATAAAATTGATATTGTGAAAATCTGTCATTTTGCAAAATTTTACCCGTAGATTATGCTGTCACAACTTGAAAGTGCGAGTCAAGTTGTTTTATCAGCGTTTTGAAACTTTCAGAGCTATTCTTCTTGAATACCGACTGTAAAAGAGTTACTTATAGGACCGACGATCAAAATTGACTAGCAAAAATAGGTGTAAGATTTAGAAGGCAATAGTTTTTTGTGTGCAACCTGACAAAGAACGAAAATCTGCTTGGCAGAAAAAAAGTTGAAGAAGTTCCCAATGCCGTTATGGATCAGGCTCTTGCTAATAAGCAGTGTACCAGCTGAGCACGTTCAATATCAAGACAAACAAAAATTCCCTTATAGAAAGGGCAGAAGATATTGCTTTTCATCCGGAAATTCTATCTGAAATAAGACAACAAACATTCAAGAATTACTCCCAATGGATAAAGGTACAATATCAGGTAGTTTCCTTTGTATGCACGGGGATATCAATAAACACAACTGACGTATTTGGGGGTATACAAATCTTCACGTTAGTCAACACACAGCCGTACATTTGCCCACGGTCATAGTTTGTTGTCGGCTGAAGGATGTTCAGCTTCAATAATTCACAGATAATAGGGCTATTATTTCTGCATTTCCCATAAATTGGCCTGCTCAAATGAATCCTTTTGATTTCTAGTCATGACTCAACTTGAAAGGCGTTCTGCATCAATATATGTTCCTGATATTCCTACTTTAAATATTCAAATAACGTTAAATGCCTAATCCTTCTTACGGTAATCCTTCTTACATATTATCCGTATAATATATCAATCAATCAAGAATTTCTTGCAAGGGACAAAAATATCCTATTACAGTGTTAGCATTGAGCTTTTCGGCTCGTTTGGAAGTGGTTGACGAATGGCCATGTCTAATACTATGGAGCGATGCAACTTAACTTTATGTGCACAGCGATATCAACAAACATAACTGCCATATTTGGGCTGATACAAAGGCACACATCCTCTTTCGGAGAAAGTCACATTCTGTTGTGAGCTCAATGCTTCTTTTATCGTTAGCCCTTATTTTTATGAAGATGTTTGCAGAAATAAATTACAGACTTCTTCTGCACCCTACCCTATTAGTGAAATAAATTTGTGTTAATTTATCAACACAAACACAGCTGACGTATTTGGGCTGACACAAATCCTCACGTTGTAAAGAGATAGCCGTGCATTTGCCCACGGTCATAGTTTGGTGTAGGCAGAAGGATGCCCTGTGTCAATATTTCACAGACGCTAGGGTTATGATTCCTGCATTCTTCATGAATTGGCCTCCTAACCCGAATCCTTTTGATTTCTAGTCATGACTCAACTTGAAAGGCGTTCTGCATCAATATATGTTCCTGATATTCCTACTTTAAATATTCAAATAACGTTAAATGCCAGACGAATAAATGCGAATTTGATGCGTGTAAGCTTCTGAAACCTCGTGTATCGCATGCAATTATTGGAACATAAAGTTGGTGGTCATATGGAGTTAAAATTGCAAGTTGCTATAATAAGCATCTTTCATTGCTAGTTGGTGAGTTGTTATTTATTGTTTCAAATAGCAGTTGAATATTGTTTTTCACACATTATGACGCCAGGAGTTTCTCTTTCGGAGTATTCTGGTACTATTGTTTTTTTCTTGATGAATCAAAACCGATAACTCTATATTATTTGTTATTATTGATGTCCGAATGTTGCCATAATTCTTCCAGTACATAACATCCTACAATAGTCCGATCTCTTGTTTTTTCTTGTGTTTAAAGTGCATAACTCGTAGGAAATTGTACAATTCGCATTTGTTACAGTTTATATCTTAAAACTTCTAAAGTGAGAAACTCTTTTAGAGGATCTGGTAAGCAGCAAATAAGTGAAGTTGCATTCAACTAGATAAATTTAAGAAGGAAAAAAACTGGAACAACATAATTTTTGCTATGCCTCAGATGAGAAATCTTCAAAACTAATACTAGATTCTTCTAAAAGGAAAATGATTTCAGTATTCTGAGACGACAACTTTTTAGCGATTTTGTCTCAATAGAGGGTGACACGCGGAAGAATACAAGTCATCTCCAGAATTTACTTAATTGATAAATGTAAACATCTCTTTTCCTCTCACCCTTAAAAAGAGGAGATTTAGGAATCCATTGGCAACAATACTTGATACTATTTCTACACACGACATATTTTCAAATTTCATCTCCCTTTATTCGTCTGCTTTATAAACGAAAACAGCTTACTGGCTAATAATAATAATAATAATAATAATATACCTGATCATGTATAAATGGCATATTCGGCTTGAGAAGATATAATAAATATAATTTCGCTTTTACACATTTTACAACGATGCATTTATTAGTATGTTTGAGTTACCAGTTTGAATAAATAAGAAAAAAGAATAAAATTTTTATCTCTCTTTGAGATCATTATCGTAACTTATTAGGTACATTTGTTATAAAAGGTTGAGCTAATCCGAAAGCGCAGCTTTTAGAGTTAAATGAGAAAGGTCTTTTTTTCTGTTACTTTGTTCTATTTTAGTCATAACTGAAGTATAATAATTTTAAAAATTATCAAGCTCGGTGTTTTGACAAGTCATCGTATTTTAGACCTCCCTGTTCTGGAAAATCGTGTTTATGTGAAAAATCCTTCTGTGCATGACACATATAACTCAAGATTACTTTGAGCTAGCTGGCTGAAATGTTGTGAAAGGTCTTTGCCCCAAATCAAATATGTTTTTCGAATAAAAATTAACTAAATAATATAAATTGAAAAACCTTGAGTGATACGATTCAGTAAACATATTTAACATTTACAGTTTTCACATATAGTAAATTTTCAGTGATTAACAAGAAATGCTGATTGTCTGTATGTGTATGCTTTCCCAAAGATTATATACAAGATAATTAAAAAAAGAATATCAAATTTGAACGAATTAATACAAATAATGAGATTATTTTAAATTTTGTTGGAGATTTTGTGATTCTACAATCAACTTTATTTCAAGTCTTTGCTCCGATCGTTTGAGAAATACGTTTCTAAAGGACCGTTTCAATTTTTATTTACTATTAACTGTATTCTTCAAAAGTCTCGTTCATTAGATATTTAGTAGTACCTGAACGGTGATGCCGGTGACATAGAATCCAAAAGAGAAAAAAAAAACAATTTTAAATTTATGCGAAAATTTCATGATGTAACTTTCATATACGGTTAATTTGTGACGCGACATCGAGGATAAAAGCGATATTGTGGTAATTCAAGTCATTCTGGAAGAATTCACCCGTAAATGCCAGAGCTGCTCTTTGTTAATGCCTACACTAAAAGAATTACGTAGATGACCGATGATCATAATTAACTTGGAAAAACAGTTGGAAGATTTGAAAAACAAGAATTTCTGGTGTGCAACTTGCATAAGGATGTAAAGCTGCGGGAAAAAGTTGAAGAAGTATGTAAAGCTGCAGGAAAAAGTTGCAACTGCCGCTATGGATCGGGTGATTGCTAATAATCCTGTTAGCTACTGAGCACCTTTAGTTTTACAGCAAACAAATGTCCCTCCTCAACAGTGCAGAAGATATTGTCTTTCATCCTGATGTTTTATTCGTATAATATAACTCCCTATTCAAGTATTACTTCCAAGGGGGAAAATAACCAATTAGAGAGTTTTCTTTGAGCTTCTTGGGTCAATTGGAAATGGGATGACGAATGGCCATGCCGGATATTATGGAGCGATGACACTCATGTTTTGTTCCTCCTTCATTTTTTGTTGTTACTTATGGCACTTGCCTCTGGACCAGCCCTCTGCAGATACAGCTACAGATTTAAACCGAAAGGAGTTTCTCTTGTTATTAAAGTAGCGCCAACTAGGACCAAGAGTACGACTCTGCTACACGCTCATCACATGGGCTTGCAAACGCCCCTTTTTAAAGAGTAGCACAATCCCACCTCTCACAGATAGCACACAGAAGAAAGACCATGACCGAACCGGGATTGGAACTCTAGACTCCTACAGCACGAGGAAGATGCACTACCTCTGTACCAGAAACCCAGACTCCTTTATTTGCACGGCGATATGAATAATCACAGCTGCTTTTTTTTGCTAATACAAATCCTCACTTTGGTCAACAGATCCCGGTGCATTTGCCAGAAGTTATAGTTTGATGTGGTTCCACTGCTTCTTTTATCATCAGCCAGTGTTTTTACCATCACGTTTGTTAGAAATGAACTAGAGTCTTGTTCTGAAAAATCCGGTAGGTATGCGGCTATGCTCAAGAAATGTGTGGTGCACCTACTGCGGCAAAGAGTTTCAACCATCTTTATGCAGGATGGTGGAACACCGCACATCCTAAGTCTGGTGAAGAAAGTCCTGAGTCAGGATTTTTTATATTTCCAGATTTATAGAATTTTGAGTAAAATCTGTTTTTTTGAAGTTCATAAAACGTGTTTTTCGTATATAAGTTAATAGAATAATATTAATTGAAGAGTTCTAGATAGATTCGATTCAGCAAACAGATTTTGAAATTTTGTATTTCGATCGGAACTTTTTTTTGCAGTCGAAGCTTTATTTGTAACTCATGAAGGTGAAACAATTTCATTGGCATAATTATTCCGTTTACAAGAAAACTGATTTACTCTTAACTTTTTGAAATCTAGCTTTTATTCTTTTTTCAATTTTGCTAATCTTCTTTTTTGAAACTGAATCTTGACCCCCTGAATAATACTTCTTTGGCATAGACTGGATTAGATTTAACAATATTAAAAATTTTACAGCAGGAATTATCAAAGTAATAAATATTATTTAATTTAGTATTAATTTAGTATTTAATTTGCAGTAAAGGACCACAGTTAATGTCCATAATACGTTGCAAAATTGCACTAAAGTGTAATATATCTTCAAACTTCGAATATCTCAAAATTCATCGATTTTTTTTAAATATGACATGCGTTTTCTCTTCGTTCTATCCTGCTATTACTTTTTTTAACATTCTTTTAATCCTTGATCAGGTTTAAGCTCCTTGATCGTGGGTCCCCTTTCCACAGCATCCTCCGCACCCTCCAGATGGCCGACCTTGAGATTCATTGTTGGAACAAAGTTTATGGAACAAATAAAACAAATCAAAGTTTAACAAACAAAGTTGGAACCAAGGTTATGGAACATAATGGAAGAAAGTTCCGGCATAAATTCGAAATTAGTCAGCTAAATTTTAGGGTTTTCTTCCTTTGGTTGTGTAATTTATCCTTGCTTGATGAAAGACTAGCTAATGCAAAATGTCCAACTGTAAATTTCCTTTAAATAAAAAAAAATTCTATTTCTTTTCATCTTTTCCCACCTTTATATTCTTGAAGGTCCTATAAGTCTTATTAAACCGAATTTATTCCATGTTGGGTAAATAAATCTTTCAGTACATGTTGTGACAGACAGATTTTTTTTACGAGATATTTAAAAATTTAATTTAAAAAAATCAAGTCAGAAGTTTTGAACTTTTGAATTGAAAAAATTATATTTCCACTCATTTTTCTCGCTGAATTAAATGTAGAATATGACGCATATAACATAAAATTAAATTTTGAAAATTTTTTTAATACAGAGATTCTGTACACAGATTTATGTATGCTTACGAATAAGTTAGGTTAAAGATGTGCAAAGAGCAACGAATTTAATTGCTACGTTATATTAGTGGTTCCAAAATGCTATGTTTTACATCATTTACATTTTTTTTAGATTTTGTTGGAAGTGATATCTTTTGTACGCAGACAGTCAGTCAGACAGACTTTTTTCAATATTTAAAAAAATATTTACAAATTTATTCCCAAGACTCTTTATTTAGACTTATCAGACTTGGAACTTCATCGTGCAATTTAAACATTTCAGGTTTCACACATCCAAATGAGAGAGTCTATCAATTATCGTGCTAACAGAATGACGTGCAGACCGAAAGACATAGTGTCACTATAGTGTTCCGGATTTAGGAGGGGTTAAAATATGCCTATTAGTTAAATTCTTTTATCTTAAGATAAAAAACTATAAAATATTTTGAAGTTGAAAAGCAAAGCTATCATTCTAGTTGACAATTCGTAAAATAATGATATAATGATTATTACTTGAATGTGCCTCGTTAGTCAAGTTGTTTTATCAGCGTTAGGAAAATGCCAGAGCTGCTCTTCATGAATTCCGACTGTTAAAACAGTTTCTTGTAGAACAGTAGATCTTTCTGGCACAGACGTAGTGTGTTTTCCTCGTGTTCTGGGTTTAAGCATGGTTGCTCTTCTTTGTGCTATCGGTGAGATGTTTGACTGTGCTCCCCTGTAAAAAAGGAACTGTGCAACAAATGTGGTGAGTGTGTAGCTAAGTCGTATTCTTGGCCCTAGTTTGGCGCTACTTTAAAATCAAGAGACGCTCCATTCGGCTTAAATCTGCTGCTGCATCAGCGAGGGTCTTTTCCTTGGCAATTGCAATAAGTAACAACAGCAACAACATCTTATCAGAACCATGATCACAATTAACTATCAAAAATAGTTGAAAAATTAAAAAAAAACAAGAATTTTTCGGTATTTTCACACAATCAGATCACAGCGTGTATCAATTATCGTATAAACAGAATTAATGTGCAGACCGACAGACATAGCGTCAGGAATGTTTTCAGGATTTAGGAGGGACTAAAACATGTTTATTAGTTATATCGTTTTATTTTAAGATATAAAAATATAACATATATCAAAGTTGAAAAGAAAGTTATCATTTTCGTTGATTAATCTGGAATTAAAGATATAATGATCATTATTTGAATGTGCCCTATTATTTAAGTTGTTTTTATCTGCGTTATGAAAATGCCAGCGCTGCTCTTTGTGAATGCCGAGTGTTAAAACAGTTAAAGATCCGATAATCATTATTAGTTGAAAATTAGTTGAAAAATTAAAATAAAAAAATTCGGTTCGCAACGTGGCCAAAAATGTAGAGCTGTCAAGCAGGAACTAATAAATAAGTTGGATCTGCTTTTATTATTTAGACCATAGCTATCGCGTAGGACAACAAAATTTTTAACATCACGATCCGGCATATCCCGTTCCAGACGGTGCAAAGGATAATGCCTTAGATTCTGACATTTCATCCTTATAATATATCACTCATTCAAGAATTTCTGCCAAGGGGCAAATATACCCTATTACACAGTTTGAATGGAGGTTTCTAACTCGATTGGAAGTGGACGACGAATGGCCATGTCTAATACTATAGAGCGATGAAACATATATTTATGTGCACAGTGATATCAACAAACATAACTGCCATATTTGGGCTGATAACAATGGACACACGCACATTCGAAGAAATTCACTATCTGTTGTGGGCTCACTGCTTCTTTTATCATTAGCACTTATTTTTATGAAGATATTTGTAGAAATATATTAGAGACTTCTTCTGTACATTCCGACAGGTATGGCATTATGCTCGAGAACTTTGCGATACTCCAACTGCAGCAAAGAGATCGTATCGATTCTACCATTTTATTGAGAGATGGTCCACCGCCACACTTTGGGCGTCGGACGAAAGCTGTACGTTAGTATTTAAAACATTCTGATGTCATTATTCATGTATTTCCGAAATTTGATTCCTTGCTAAATGTAAATCTTTTTTATTTTCCTTTTCCCCTCAGGAAAATATGATTATTAATGAATATTATGAATCCGGTGGCAAAGAATACTTTATACTGTTTCTACACATGCCTTACACGCCGAGTTGATCTCCGTCTTTCGCCAGCTTTATAACCGAAAACAGCATAGTGGCTAATAATAATAAAAATAATGGTTAATTCGGAGAGATCATCACCCCCTTTTTGCCAAGGAGATTTAGAGCCAAATATGGCAGCCCGATGTAGTCGTTGGAGGATATCTTCCTACGGGAGACAAGACGCAAGAGATCGTCGCTTTGGCGATTTTGGAAAGTGCGCCAAAGAGGTGAAGGTCAATCCGGTCGTACCAGTAATAATATGTGAGCGTTGCATTTTCCAGCTGAGCATGTTTAAATCGTGTCTTCGAAAATGCGGAAAATTAAAAAAAAACTGTGTTTTGATAATGCCCATTTTACGATAATGCATTTATTAGAGCGTTTGTATTACCAGTTTGAATAAATACAAAAATAGAATAAAATTTATATTTTTTTCAACGATGACATGTTGATACTTTTGCATGTTGAGGTTTTATAGAAGGATGTGCTGCTCCAGTGGCGTATCGGTAAAGAGAAATAAATATGGTATGTACATGAGTACAGTTTAAGAAATACCTTTCTGTGAATAACTGTTTTGCAAGAGACATATATAACTTCTATATACCTTTATCTAGATAGTTGGAATACGGTAAACAGTATTTTCACCAAAATTTCAGGTTTTTAAAAGTTTGAGTATAATCTTTTCTAGAGAAGGTTCTAGAAGATATTGAAATTCAACCTACACACACAAATATATATATTTATATAAATGTTAAATTATGACGAAATGCAATCACGGTTTGATTACCGGTTGGTCTCTGTTTTTCAAAAGCGTATCCGGCAAGATAATTCAAAATTGCGTTTAGTTAAGTATATACGATTTAATACGGGAATTTATCGCTACAAGATCGGGATTCTTTCAAATCTTTGCTCCAACCGAAAAAATGTCAAGGGGTTAATATCTATTTTTGTTATTATTAACGATATGCGAGTAATTAATCGCCAAAATCCTAGCCAAAAGGAGAACGATAAGTTCAGAAAAAAAAATTTAATCCACGGCAGAAGTTAATAATTCTTAATTACGATAAGCCAATTTAATGCAAAGCGGCCTTTGGTATGAAAAACTGTATTATAAAGTATGCAAGAAATTACTTGGGATTCCACTAATTCAGGTTAGTTTTAAGCATGTTTAATTTAGATTTTGGAATAGATTGTTAATATAAGATAACATATAGTAAAAGAATGAAAGTATTTAAAGTATTGGTTAAGAAAATGTGATTTATACCAAATGTGTCTTTCTAAATTGCAAATATTTTAAAACATTCCTGATGACTTTTAATTCGGTGAAAGGACACACTTAGAGCAAAATACTTAGAGCAAAAAAAAATGAATTCAGTTCCTGTTCCATTGCAAAGATTCAAGTTGATGCACTATTTGTGGAACATTTGAAATATTGCCATAAAATCATTCAGAAATTCGAATTTTGAACCGTTACATAATTTTCAGTGAAGTGGCAAATGAATCAAGCACCATAAAATCGCAATGTCTTATACAAAGTTCAGATGGATTCTCATTTCTACTAATTTAACTTCATTCTGTGGACATTAGTTGTTTTAAAGAAGAATTGTCTTTCAAAATACCGCAAATAAAATTGTCATGGTTTTTAACACTTTTTATTCAAAAGGACATATATTTTTCTTTGATACCCCTCCAAGTAATAAGTATGAGATACTTCCGGCCTGGTGGTTGGATCTCGACACCCAGGAGGGTACACAAATAGTGGAAGGGGTCTGATTCTTCTTATCGATGACGTGGCATAGTTTCTACTGTAAAGGTCTTACTGTGGCAAGTGATGTCCCTTTCGACTCAATTACAGTTCCCATCAGTATTTCTGCTGCGACGTCCAGGTTATTCAATTTTATTAACTGTGTACCTTTAATCAGCTCTGGGGTTCATTGATATGTCTTACCTGTCTTCCACCCCATACCCCTCTAAATGAGAGTGAGGTTTCCAGTATGGTGGTTGATATCTTCTCACCCTGGAGGGTACACAAAAAGGTATGGGCCTGGCTCATCTCATCGATGTCGGAATGTACAACCTAAGGGAATAGTTATGCCGTAGATGGAAATATCCTTGAGGAATCAACCACAGTTTCCACCAGCGTTGATGTTGTGGCGTTCTGGTTATTCAGTTTTAATTATCCGTGAACCTTCTAGAGTCTTAGTGATATGACCTTACTTTTATTTTATTGGCTCATTCTCCGTTGGATAAATAAATCCAGATTTAATTTGGGTTTTAGAAGAAAGAAGCAAGTTTGCAAAGGATGTGAAATTGAAATCTGATATAAATCTATCGGATCGAAAGAGTTAATTTTTGTTTATGCAGCGTGTGGTATCTTTCTACGATTCGAAGAAATCTTTTACACGTCGTATTCATGCAATATGGCAGGAATCAAGGGATCGTCAAAATAATAACAAATTACATTTTTTCTGACTCACCATTTCATTATGGACTACTTTTCCAGATCGAGAGCTCAAAGTCAAATTGACTCGACTCCGCATTGGTCACAAACATCCTTTATTAGGCGTTCGGGCTGATTTTTGCTCTAGATGCCAAGTGATTTTAACGGTTCTTCATCTTTTAACTGAGTATCCTAGCTTTGATATCCATCGTTTGTAATTTTTAGTACTTCTGCAGAGGACCTGTAAATACTCATAGGGGAACGTCCCCACAAAAATATTTTTACATTTTTAAAAGCAATTGGGTTTTATAATTTTACTTAACACAACAATTTGCTGTAATTTTGTAATCATTTTGTAGTTCTAAATAATTTTGCATAAAAATTCATTTATTTTTTAACCATACTAATTGAGCAGTATTTTCAGATATAGTTCTTGTACCGCTAAATCTAAATATTATATCCTATCCAATTTAAAAGAGTTAAATATGCTTTTAGAAATATTATGGATGCTCTAACTTTCAAACAGAGTTACAATGAACGAAATATAATTAAGGACTATAGATTATTAATAGGAAACATAAATCTTCAAATTTGCTTCTCTTAAAAATAGTAATTGCCATATATTTTTATTTATTGACGTGACAGTATTACGGTTTAGGAAAACATTGATTAACATATTTAATTACTAATTTGAATCAGGTTTATGGTGATAGGTTACTTGGTTGACCTTGGAGAACTCCATAATATTCCATTTCTAACGTTAACCAATGATCCTTCAGCATTCCTTTAAATATATCAGTGTGTTTAACACACTCTGTATAATTGTCTAGTTAACCCATTTAATATCTTTGATAATAAAAAAAGCTCATATGATTTTCGTGTCTTAACTCGATAATGTTCAATAACTCTAAATCGATTTAGTATCTTTGTGCACTTAAATATGTATGTAAGCATTGCCTTCTTCTCTTATGGTTGCGAAAACTGCGTATTGGGTTTAAAAAGAAAAAAAAACTTTAATTTCTCAAAACGTATTTGACAACGACGCATTCATCCGAATGTTTTAATTACCAGTTTAAGTAAATAAGAATGCCAAATATAAGTGCAAATTCTGCGCTTCTTGTCAGCGTAGCGTTGCGAGGAACATTGTTTATATTATGTGTGGTTGTGCTGATCTTGAAGCTCAAATGGTTCTGAGAAATGAAAAAAAGCGTTTTTATAATTGATACTTTTTATGTAGAGCAGGGAGGTTAAGTGTAGTGATTGTTAAAAATTTTTAACTAGAGTTTCTGATATATCTTCACATTTTAGATCAAACCAAAAATGAATTTTTGGAAAACGTACTCTTTGATGTTTCTAAGATGTCTTAAAAACATCTTTGACGTAGACAGTAGAGATTTTTTTATCTTTACGGAAGGTATGCAGATTTTGGTACTTTTGCGACAGCCGGGCACCAACAAAAATCACCAAATAATGTAGAATTCTGCCAAATTCTTACAGTAATTATAAAGCGAAAAGCTACCAAATAATGTAGAATTCCGCCAATTTTCTTTAGCGAATTTTCGCTGGCGTCCAGCTAATGAAAAATTTATCAGATTTCTAATATTTTGAATACAATTGGTTCTCAGGAATGTCATCAATCCGGCTGTTTGGAGATAACTTAACGCAATATTACAAACAGAAGAGAACTAGATAGAAACTATTCTGCACAAGACAAAAATTTATAGTGTACACATTAGCCAAATTCTCTGCGAAATGGAAAGAAAAGGCTGTTGTCTGTCGGTCTGCGATTTTCAGAAATATATAGACGACATAATAAAAAAAATACACTAATTTGAACATAAAAAATTTGGCATGGGATTTTGTGAATGTGATATCAGATTTTTTTACCATTGGTTGATAAAAACTTCTTTAAAACACACATTCGATTATTTGAAGCTGTTAGCGGTATGCCAGGGCTTCATAACAAAGATCTTGCCAAATATGATGCTTTAGAATAATTAAAAATGGTATATTTATACGAAAATTCAAGATTTCTTAATTATTGTACACCATTGTATCGCAAGGCATTCTCTGGCATAAAACAATTTTTTAAAAAGCAGTATCGAAACATTGGGGGAGCGGAGCTGAGTAAAAACTACTGACGATTTTTTGTACGCTTTTAATTTAGGTCCCAGGCAAAGATGATGAGGGAGAATCAATTCTTCAAATGCGATAAAAATGTTTGTCACTGTTTTGCAAAGCATTCTCTGGCATGAATTATTTCTTAAAAAGTAGAATGTAAATATTGGGAGAGGGGAAGAGAGGAACCACTACTGAGGATTTTTTTTGAGCGTGTTTAATGTAGGTCCAGGAAAAGATGATGAAGGAGAATCAACTTTACATGTTCAATAGTGACAAACATGTAAAGTTTTATATTATTCGGAAGGGAAACATATTACATTTCATCTTAAGAGCTTTTAAATAGTATTCTTCTACTCAACTAAATCACTGATGATGCTTTACTTCTGTTTATCTCCTCTGGTACAAATGAGCTCAAATCTACTGGACGCGTCCAGACATTAAGGTTGTAAGCATATCTCATTCTATCAAGAGATTTTTCGGTTATAATCATCAATGTGCACGATTTTGTCGCTGTTTTTTTTCTTATGTTTTGTTCACTATTAATAAAAGAATTATATATATTCAGCAATATAGATTATTTCCCTAAATAGAAAAAAAACTGAAGGGAAAGTAATTGTATTACCATTAAAAGCAATAAAATTTTGTTGTGTCACTTTGATGATTGCCGATATATTTCGTGCGAAAAAAAATAATTTTGATCCATATAAAATATATCTCCTATATTTACTTTGTTTCATGATGAATTATATAAATTTGTGAAAATTAAATTATATCTTCCAAACTATATTACACAACAAATTAGTATAATGGAAATATTTTCCCCATATGTGGATTAGATGAATAACCTCAATATCAATCATGAAAATAAATAGTATCTAACACTAAAAGTCATCTGTATTTAACTGGGTAGCAGCAACCTAGTTCTAATGTCTAGGGTTTGGAACTGGAGGGTTTTAGATTCAAAATCCGATTCAATCTCAAAACTGTCGAGTTTATGGATGTAGTGCGCGTTAAATCTGTCATGACCAAAAACTCACATTTGATTTCAACTATCTAGTTGAAATATTATGAATTGTCTTTTCATCGAATTTCCAGATTTATACAACTTTAAGTATAATCTGTTCTGAATAAGTTAATTCAACTTGTTCAAATATAAGTTAGCAAAACAATATCAAACGACGAGAGCTAGCTAAATATAGTTCACCGACCGTAAACGTAGCGTAGTGGTTACAAGAAAGATTAATATTAAAATTCAATATCTAATATCGTCGATTTATATACAGTAGGGATTTTGAAATTATCTTAAATCGTTCAGCTTTAGAGATTGATGCACTTTATTAGATTGCAAATCATTTTTATTTAGGATATTAGATTCTCAAGTATATTTTGTTATATATGATTCACAAGGCAGACGATAATTGAAAAAAAATTAAATTTTTAATTACTCTGCATTTACTGACCCAAATTGCATAAAATGCAAATATTTACTTGATTTAGACCATTTTAATTCCATTAAATAATATTTTTACCTATTACTATAGATTTACAAATTGCCTGTTGGGTTCAGATTTGTATGGATAATCTACCGAAATTGAACCACAATTGCTTTCACGAAGTTGATTTATTGAATTAATAATGTAAATACTGAAAAAAAAAAGAATTTACTTTTTAGAAAACATTTTTTATTTATTCCATTTCATAGAATCACATTCATGAAATTACATTTTTCTGGATTTAATTTGCGACAATAGTTTACGTCTTTTTTCCTCAGAGTTTTTTTAAACATGAAAACAACAAGGTCGTAAAAGATAATTTTTTACCATTCTATTGCTGATTGAATTGTTATTTTGCAAGAAATTAATTACTGAGCAATATTAATAAAATATTTATTTAAAATTCCTTATAAATAAAAATTTAATTTGCAAGTAAAAAATTCATATGATTAAAACGATACATTTTTAAACTTTAATTTGATATGAACAACCTTTCTTTGCAATAATATTTACGGAAATTATCGTGAAAAATGCCTAAATTTTGCTTAATTTTATTTAATTAAATTCTAATTAAAAAAAATTGTGAATCTAACCATTCTCGAAACCACTTGTACAGACATTTTTAAAAAAAATCAATATTGGTCCAGGCATTTAGGAAGAGTTTAATTACATAAACATGCACAGAAGAATTTTATATGTAAAGATATGTATGTATGTATTTGAGCATGTCTAAGGGTGGTGTAATAGGCTCGTGAAATAAAAAAGGAAATTTAATTTCATCAACTCCCATTTTACGACGATGCATGTATTATAACCTATCAATTACCAGTTTTAATAAATAAGAATCTATATATAACTTAAATTTATATTAATCATATCACCTTAAGACTTGTATGTGAACATCTGTGTTATAAAATGCTATGTTGATCCAAAAGCACAACTGGCAATTGTGAATTAGAAATGTTTTTTTTGGGGGGAGGGAATTCTACTTATCTAAGACATCTTAATTTTATCGTCTTCTTCTTCTTATCTCCATCATGGTCTGTCGGAGTCAGACCAGATCAAATAAACCGTTGATTCTGAGATGGTCGGTGACTGTCCAAGGAGATGAATAAATATCCCCTACACTGAGGTCAAGGCACTCAAGGATGTGAGAGGGAGTGGCCTGGAAGAGTTGATACTTAGGACAAAGGGGAAAGGATTTCTTTCGCCCAGAGAACTTAAGACATTTTAAGTGTCCGCTGGCAAGTCGCGAATCGCAAGTATGGGATGACCTATCTCCTGAGATGGAAAGAAAGAAACCTGGGTTAGGTCCCTTGTACCAGTTGTTTGATGGAGGAACCAGCCAGTCTTTTATAATAGCAGATTTTTTGACGGAGAAAAGCTCCTGCTAGTTCAGCTTGGTAGAAATAGGGTTATTTTAAAAGCAACCCTCTTTGGCCAGTTTATCAGCCATTTCGTTGCCGTGAATATCACATGTGATGGCAACCAGTGAAGATGTATTTGGTGATGTTGAGAGATGGTCTTCAGCTTTTTGTGGATCGAAATGCTAGTACGGTCTCCGGCATATAATCGATTTTTAAGATGTTGAAGCGCACTGCGGCTATCTGACAAGATCCAGACATCACCAAAGTGGTTCTCTTCAGAAACCGCCTCAAGACCAATCTCAATTGCGAGGAGTTCAATTCTGAAGACAGAGCAAAAGTCAGGGTTATGTTGGAATAGAGAGACTCTGCGATGAGGGGTTTCAATGTAAACCCCACTCCCTGCTGTATTATTGATTTTGCTGCCATCAGTGTCAATTTTTATGTCTGTTTTGGGAATATTATTGATGATTTCCAAGGCTAAATGCTTGAGGTGGTCTGGAATAAAGTATTTTTTGTTGGTCTGTAAAATTGAAGAAGAAATGAACTCTTGGAAGATCTTCAGAAGGGTTTGAAAGGAGTAGTAGAGAATGAGGTTTTACGTCATCTAGATGCAAAAGTTGTTGAGACATAACATGGCTGAAGGGGCTGCTTTTCGTAAGTCTTTGGTTGCATTGCCAAGAGTTAAATAACTTGACGTCTTATTTTGTTGACCATAGCTGGACCATATCGTCTTGTTTGCGAGTTATATAAAACCGAAATATGCTTTGAGCTAAACGGTTGAAATATGGTAAATGATACTTATCCCAAATTTACAGATTTATAATATTTTCGGGTTCGAGTCCCGGGACGGGCCTGGTTGTTCTTCTGTGTGTTGCTGTGAGATGTGTGACTGTGCCCTCTTTTAAAAAGGGGCTGTGCAAGCATACTTGTTGAGCGTGTACCTGAGTGGTACTCTTGGCTGTAATTGGCGCAACTACAAAAAAGAGACGCTTATTCGGCTTAAATCTGCTGCTGTATCAGCGGCGGGCTTGTCCAGGCAAGTGCCATTAATAACAACAACATACCAATCGAAGAAAGCTAGATTGATAAGATTTAGTAAGAATATTTAACATTTTTAGTGTACACATATATTGAATTTTGAGCCAAATACAAGATTGGGTTGATTGGTTGAGGGAATGTGAGTGGTCACATGGAGAACACTCTACATCGTCCTGACCATGATTAACAACGATTCCTATTGTGCAATTTCGCCCTAATCTGTTATTGTATCTGAGAACTAATCTGTTTTCCCACTAAAACAGCGTAATACCGGGTGTCCAAATAGTTCCCGTACTCCAAATTAAAAAAAAAATCCTTTTCCGTGATTTTTTTTCAAGTATATTAAATTTTGCCATACGAGTAAAGAAACCATGGACAGGCTTGAAGCTTTTTTCGGCGATCGACTTATCTCAAAAAATCTTTGGCCACCTCGATCCCCTGACCTGACCATCCCGGACTTTTTTCTGTGGGGATATTTAAAGGACAAAGGTTATGAAGGTGATCCTCAAACAATAGATGATTTGAAAATCGCAATTACCCAATGGATACAAGAAATCACTCCTAGCATGTTACAACGCGTTTCCAAAAACATGCGAAAACGAGTTCAGCTTTGTCTCCAAGAAAGGGATGGACACTTTGAACATTTATTATAAATGTAAGTTCACTATTTTTTCCTTAGTTATGTTAAAAGTGCTTTTTATCATTGGCATAAAAACAATTCTTTTTAAACCTATTGTTTTTGTAAAATAAATTCACAAATCATGAGTACGGGATTTTTTTGGACAACCTGTCCTATATATAACTACTATATTTTCTATATATACTAAACTACTATATTTTCATGTATACTAAATATACTACTAAACTTTTATATATGCTAATAATGCTATTAAATATACTACTGTATATACTAAACTACTATATTTTCATGTAAATAACAGGAGTAATGTTAAGAATTCATAAAAAAAAATATTCTTAGACAATGCCACATCGGAAGAGGAAAGAAAAATTAGTTTATTTCAGTTTTAAATAATGTAAACCTAAATCCATTTTAATAACAGTACATCATTAAATCAATGGTTTCAATTTAAAATAAAAGAACATTAGATCAAACGAAGCACTTAAAAGCTTAATTTTGATGATTACCTTTGCAGGTAGAAAAAAATATAGATATTTTGTAAATCTGTTGAAGTACTTTTAACTTGAAATTCATGCATCACTGATTCCTTTCTTAACACCGAGAGACACTTACCCGTAACCTGGAGATTACTCTGAAAACGTTTACTTTAATTAGTTGGTTCTTTTAGAAATATTATCTATTCCCCCCCCAGGTATGCAAAGTGCTTTTGTCTCTCTTACGACGCTTCACAAACCAAAGGTTTAAAAAAAGTATATTATTATCGGCCGAAAGTCAATTGGATTTCCACAGTTTTACAAGAACAGGGGTAGCTTCACCTCTTATCCAAAGCGGAGGAAATGGTAGTCCCCTCATTCCATTACTCGCCTCGATAAATTCCAATTAAACTCATTAGGTAGCGCAAAGTAAATATGGCTTTCGGTAACTTCACCACATATGGTTTTACCTAACTTAGTATTGAGTTATAATACTTGCACCTGTAGAGAATAAAAAATTTAAAGCAAGAAATTGGCCAATTTGAATAAAGGAACGAAGTGTTTTTTAGTTCCTGATTGATGATTTGTGGTTGTGAGATTATTTTAAACGAAAGCTGATTAACTTTCCATGATTTGTTTATTTCATTTTGTTGGTTATGACATATATACGAAAGTTTGATAGGCTCTTTGTCTATAACCTATTTTATTTATATGTTATCTCATAATAGAAAATTACCGTGACGGCTTTCTGGCACAGAGGTAGCGCGTCTTCTTCGTGTTCTGAGAGTTCTAGTCGCGGTTCCTGGCATGGTTGTTCTTCTCCGCCCTGTCTGTGAGATGTGTGACTCTGTCCCCCAGTAAAAAGGGGCTGTGCAAGCAAATGTGGTGTGTGTGTACGACCAAACGTCTTAACTCTTGTCGGAGGTGGATGTTTTGTGAAACACATACCAACTCAGTTGTTGTCCTCGTCATCTGACGGTGATTGAAAATGACTATTCGCGTTCTCAAATAGTCTTAGCGTTGCATTAATACAGGACGTTAATATAACTAAACAAAGCTGACAAACAATCATATATATTTTTCAGAGACTGCAAAATGTAATAGTTTATTCTTGTTTGAATAAAAAATTATTTTCATCTAGAGAGTTGTGTAATTTTCTTTTGTTATAAAATTGCTAAGTGCTATGATCTGACATCTATAGTGTCTAATATTTAATACAGTAGCATTATGAATAGGCCGATTAATAAATAACCTGTGTTCGAAGCCCTGAATCGTATCATGTGTTGTTATGCACTTTATCAAAATTTGACCAACATTCACATTAAAATATGTGATTTTGTTTTGTCAGAAACAAATCATTACCAAAAATTAAAACAAAATTCTGACGCTTCTATCAAAAACTTCATAATGCAATTTGCATAGAATGTTAGTTTGCAACTTTATACGTGGATAAAAGGGATATGGGGGGAGGGTATTCAAGTCATTCGGCAGGAATCCACCCGTATGGTACTCTCATTATTTGAACGTGACTTATTAGTCATATTGTTTTATTACGATTATGAAAACGCCAGCTCTGTTCTTAATGATTGCCGACGGTTAAAAAAATTATGGAGAGGATTGATGATCATTATTAACTTGCTTCTTTGAACATTATTCACTTGCTTGTTTGAAGGATAAAGAAAAACAATAATTTTAGACGTGCAACCTGCCCAATAATGTAAATCTGTCTCGAAGGAACAAGCTGAAGTTGTTGCAACTAAGTTAAGGATCAGGCGATCGCCAAGAAGCAACTCTAACATCAATGGCGACCACAATTTGTTACAATTATTCCAGCACAGAACACACTACAAGAGTTCGAATATCTGCTGTTATTTATTGTTCACTCCATGTCTACAATGCATTAGTCATAAAAAATTTTATATTTTGATGGTTGCCGCATTTGCTACAGTTTTTACCCTGAAACTAATAAAGTGTAAGAATATTTAAAAAGATCTGGTAAAAAGCAAATCAGAGAATTTTTATTCAATTAGTCAAATTTTAGTAAGAAAAAAAAACTGTAACTACAGAATTTTTGCCATGTCTTAGATGAGATATATTCAAAACCAGTCATAGATCTTCTTAAAGGAAAACCATTCCAATACTCTGAGATGACTACTTTTAGGCGATTCTGTCTCAATAGAGGGTGACACGCGGAAGAATACAAGTCTTCTCCAGAATTTACTTCATTGTTAAATGTAAACACCTCTGTTCCTCTCACCATTAAAAAAAGGCGGTTTTTATAATCATTTGGCAACAGTACTTGATACTATTTCTACACATGCCATATTTTCCAATTTCACCTCCCTCTTTCGTCTGCTTAATAAACGAAAACAGCTTACAGGCTAATAAAATTATTATTAATAATAATAATATTATATACCTGATCATGTCTAATATTGTCATATGTTGTATGGTCATCTGTTATAAAATGTTGTGCTAATCCGAAAGCGCAGCTGTTAAAGATAAAAGAGGGATGTTTTTTTAATACTTAGTTCTATTCGTATCATAACCGAAGTATAACAATCGTTAAAAAGGCCGTGCTCGGTGTTTTGACAAGTCATCGTATTTTATAGCTCCCTGTTATGGAAAAGCATATTTTTGAGAAGAATCCTTCTAAGCATGACACATATAACTCAAGTTTGCTTTGAGATAGCTGGTTGATATGTGGTAAAGGATCTTTGCACCAAATCGAATATGTTGCTAGAATATAAAATAACTAAATAATATAAACTGAAAAAACATAGAGTGATACGATTCAGTAAATATATTTAACATTTACAGTTTTCACTTATGATCAATTTTCAGTGATTTACAAGAAAATGCTGATTGTCTGTCTGTGTATGCTTTTTAAAAGATTAAAAATAAGATAATTAAAAAAGAATATCAAATTTGAACGAATTAATAAAATTAATGACATTATAAGAAAATTTCTATGAGATTTTGTGTTTCTACAATCTACTTTATTTCAAGTCTTTGCTCCGATTGGTTGAGAAATACGTTTCTAAAGGACCGTTTCAATTTTTATCTACTATTGACAGTATTCGTCAAGGGCGCCAAGGCAGATCCAGAGAAAATTCTAAATTCACTCCAAAAGTTAAAAATTCGTAACTATTTCATGCCAGTGCCATGTGAGGCGTTCTTTAACTTGGCAGGTTTATTAGATAACTAGTAGTGCCTGAACGGTGTCGCCGGTGACATATAATCCAAAAGAAGAAGAAAAAAAAAAGCTTTAAATTTAATCGAAAACTTTATTATATAATTTTCATATACTTTTACTTTGCGACACGAAATTGAGGATAAAAGGGATATTGCGGTAATTCAAGTCATTCTGCAAGAATTCAATCGTAATTGTTAGCGCGGCTCTTTGTTAATGCTTACACTAAAAGAATTACGTAGAGGACCGATGATCATAATTAACTTGGAAAAACAGTTGGAAGATCCAAAAAGCAAGAAATTCTGATGTGCAACCTGCCTAAGGATGTAAAGCTGTAGGAAAAAGTTGAAGAAGTTGCAACCACCTTTATGGTTTGGGTGATTTCTAAGAAGCCGCTTAGCAGCTGAGAACCATCAATATTACGGCAAATAAATATCCCTTCTCAACAGTGCAGAAGATATTGTCTTTGAACCTGATGTTTTATGCTTATAATATAACTCCCATGGAACTATTACTTACAAGAGAGAAAAATAACCTATTAAAGAGTTTTCTTTGAGCTTGTTGGCTCGATTGGAAGTGGATGATGAATGGCCGTGTCGAATATGATGCAGCGATGACACTCTCCTTCATGTTTTTGTTTTTACTTATGGCACTTGCCTAAGGACCACCGCCTGCTGATACTGCAACAGATTTAAGCCGGAAGGAGCGTCTTTTGTTATTGAAGTAGGGCCATCTAAGACCAAGAGTACGACTTAACTACACGCTCATCACATTATCTTGCAAAGCCCCTTCTTAAAGAGTGGCACAATCCCCCCTCTCACAGATATCACATAGAAGAACAACTATTACCGGACCGGGATTCGAACCCTGGACTCCTAAAGCACGTCAAAGACGCGCTACCTCTGTGCGGGAAAGCCGGACTCTTTCACGTGCAGAGTGATATGAATAATCCCAGCTGTCGCATTTATGCCAATACAAATCCTCACGTTGGTCAACAGATAGACGTATATTTGACGAAATTTAGAGTTTGGTGTGGATCCACTGCTCCCTTTATCATCAGTCAGTATTTTTACACATTACAAGTTTGTAGAAATTGACTTGAGTCTTGTTCTGCAAAATCTGGTAGGTATGGGGATATGCTTGAGAAATTTGAGATACCCCTACAGGGGCAAAGAGATTCTACCGATTTCATGCAGGATAGTGCAGCACTGCACATCAGAAGTCTGGTGAAGTAGGTCCTGCTTCAGAATTTCACAGATTCAAGAGTAATTATTCGTGCATTTCCCATGATTTAAGCTCATGATCTGAATTCTTGCGATTTCTGGTCGTTGCGCTGCTTGAAAGTCGTTTTGTATCAAGGTCATGTTCCTGATATTCCTGTGCTAAAAAACCCAATAACGTTACGTCAGATGAATAAATGCCAATATTCTGTGAGCTACCGGCTTAGGAAATCTTGATTCTAAGCCTATCCGCTACGCAACACAATGTATGTTGACCTTCTCTTTCCATATGAGCAATCCAACACATGAACTAGGAATTGCTTGGTTTCGTAGTGTCGCCTCTTCCCAAGGAGAAAATTCAAAAAATGATTCGCCACATTGAAGAAAATAGTGATTTGTTTAGATTTTAAGAACACTATTCACAAAAGTAGCTCTAGAAATCCATATATTTATTTGTGTTATTTTTGTGTTTGTTAATAGAATTTATTATAATTTTTGGTGTTTTTCTTTTTTTTTTTATTATTTCTGTTCTCGTCCCTAATTTTTCTTTTTTATTTTTACAATATTTTCCAGAAATTTGTTATTTCAAACAAACTATAAGTTTGTTTATATGAATTAGCAGAAGCTTTAATTTATCTCCAATAGTTAACTTAATTAGAACAAGCCACTTTCCATTTGAATTTCAAACAGCTCACTGCCTCCAGCTTTCTTTAATTCAAAATTAAAATCAACTATTAAATTTTCAGCAATAAATGTGAGACATCAAACAACGGTCACTTTCATTATATCTTCCACTTCATTCTCATTACACTGTTTAAATAACCGGGTGGTTATAGTTGCAAGGACATGAAGCGGTGTTGTGTGAGCTACCGTCTAAGACTCTGAGAACAGCATGCGATTATCAAAACATAAGATTGCTTGTCCCTTTAAGTCACATTTTTAAGATACTATATTAAGCGTTTCTCTTTGATATTTAACTCGTTGATATTTACTGTTCCCATAGGCATTTATGTATTATTTTTTCAATTATTAATGCGCTTTCAACTCCAGGATTCTAACTATCAAAGTTCTTTGGTACTATTTTTTTAACAATTTAAACAGCATATTTTTATGTCTATTTCGGCCAAATTTTGTTATATTTATCCAGTGAATAACATGCTACAAGCCTCCGACCACCTCCTCTTGAAAGAGAAAGATTAATAAATTTAAATTTGGTAAATACTCATTTTACATCGATGCATTTATTAGAAAGTCTGTATTACCAGTCTGAATAGTTAAGAAAATAAAATATAGTGATATCTTTTCACGGAGTCTCTTCGAAAATCGATATGTGTTAATAAAACGCTGTGCAGTTCCCAAAGCACAGCATTTAATGATAGATATAGGATCTTTTGTTATTGCTATGTATTAGTCGTATCGTAACGAAAGTATGATAATCGTAAAAACAAAATTCGACATCGAGTTTTTGACGAGTATTTTGAACCAATTAAAAAGTTTGAATACCTCATTTTGTGCCTGAATCCTTTTCGTATATGACAGAACTAATTCAAATTTTCATTGATCAAGCTGGTTGAAATATGAAAAACGGAATTTGCTCCAAATTTCGAGATTTATACATTTTTGAGTAAAATCTGTTTTATTGAAGTTCATCCAAAATGTTGTTCATTTATAAGTTAACACAATAATATAAATTTTAGAGTTTCCAGATAGATACGCTTCAGTAAACAGATTTCGCAGTTTTGTAGTTTGTGTGGAACTTTTTTTGTCAGTCGAAGCTTTATTTGTAACTTATACTGTCGAAACAATCTCATTGGCAGAATTATTTCATTGACAAGAAAGCTGATTTATTCTTCCCTTTTTGTAGTATTGCTTTTATACTTTTTTTCATTTCTGCTAATTTTATTTTTTGAAACTGGATCTTGTCCCTTTGGGGGATACTTCTTTGGCATAGAATTGATTAGATTTAACAATATTAAACGTTGTAAACTATGGATTATCAGAGTTATATATGTGATTTAATTTTGTAATTGAAGTAAAGAACCCTTTTTATGACTATAACATGTTAAACGTTTGCCTCAAAGTATAATTTTCTGTAAACTTTGTACATTTCAAAACTCATCGATTTTTCCAATTGATATTCTTTCTATCTTCCAGCTATTACTGCTTCGAACATTCTTTTAGTCCTTGATCAGGTAGGGGTCCCTTATTCGCAGGACCTCTTTGCATGGCATCAAACGTAACCCTAAGATGGCCGGCTATGGGATTTACTTTTTAATGAACAAATAAATGTTGGATCTGCTGTTATTAAGATCATAGTTTTTACGTTAGCCACCAAAATACTAAATATCACGATCCGACATATTCCGTTCTAGACGGTACAAATTATACTGCCTTAAATTCTGTCATTCTATCTCTATAATATATCACTCATTCAAGAATTTCTCCCAAGGGACAAATACACCCTCTTACACAGTTTCAATGGAGGTTTTTAACTCGATTGGAAGTGGATGACGAATGGCCATGTCTAATACTAAGGAGCCATGAGACTCACTTTTATGTGCACGGTGATATCAACAAATATAACTGCCATATTTGGGCTGATACAAATGCACAAACCCTCATTCGAAGAAAGTCACATTCTGTTGTGGGCTCACTGCTTCTTTTATCGTTAGCAATTATTTTTATGAAGATGTTATCAGAAATAGATTAGAGACTTCTTCTGCCCATTCCGGTAGGCAGGCAATATGATCGAGAACTTTGTGATACCCCAACTGCAGCAAAAGAAATCACATCGATTCTACCATTTTATTGCAAGGTGGCGCACCACCGCAACTTGGGCGTCGATTGAAATATGTACGTTAGCATTTCACACACCCTGTTATGTACGTTAGCATTTCACACAAATAATTACCCTGATGTAATTATTCGTGTATTTCCAAAATTTAATTTATTGCTAAATGTATTATTACTCCCCTGTATGAAAAAACTGGGTTTTAAGTATCCGGTGGCAAAGAATACTTGATACTGTTTCTACACATGCCTTACCCGCCGAGTTCATCTCCGTCTTTCGCCAGCTTTATAACCGAAAACAGCAAGGCGGTTAATAATAATAAAAATAATGGCTGATCCGGAGAGATCATCACCCCCTTTTCGCCAAGGAGATTTAGAGCCAAATAATGCAACCCGATGTAGTCGTTGGAGGATATCTTCCTAGGGGAGACTAGACGCAAGAGCTCGGCGAGTTGGCGATTCTGAAAAGTGCGCCAAAGCGGTGAAGGTCAGTCCGGTCGTACCAGTAATAATATGTGAGCATTGCATTTTCTACATGAGCATGTTTAAATCGTCTACTCGACGTGCGGAAAATTAAAAAAAATTAATAAAAAAAACTTTGTTGTAATAATGCACATTTTACGACGATGCATTTATTAGAGCATTTGTATTACCAGTTTGAATAAATATGAAAAGAGAATAAAAATTATATTTTTCTTTATGTAATCAATGTGGCATTTAGCATACTTTGGTTTAATAAGAAGATGTGCTGGTCTAATGGCGCAACGGTAATCAGGAATAAAGGATCTTTTATTATTACTTTTATCATTATTTTATGTGTATGTGTACAGTTTAAGAAATACCTTTCTGTAAATAACTAATTTGCATGATACATATATAACTATTATATGCCTTTAACTAGATAGTTTGAATACGGTAAACAGCATTTGCACAAAAAATTTCAGGTATTTAAAATGTTGAATAAAATCCTTTCTAGGGAAGGTTCTAGAAGATATTGAAATTCAACCCACCCACACAAATATATACATTTATATATATGATAAATTATGACGAAATACAAGAACGGTTTGATTACCGGTTAATCTTTGTTTTTCTTAAACGCATCAACACGATAACTCAAAAATGCGTTTAGTTAAGTGTATCCGATTTTATATGGGAATTTATCGCTGCAAGGTCAGGTTTCTGTCAAATCTTTGTTCCAGCCGAAAAAATGTCAAGATTCTAAAATCTATATTTGTTATGATTAGCGATATGTGAGTAATTAATCGCCAAAATCCTCGCCAAAAGGAGAACGATAAGTTCAGAAAATGGTTTAATCCATGGCAGAAGTTAATAATTCTTAATTACGATAAGCCAATTTAATGCAAAGCGACCTTTGGTATGAAAAAGTGTATTATAAAGTAGGCAAGAAATTACTTAGGGTTTCACTCATTCAGGTTTTTTTTTATGGATGCTTAATTTTGGTTTTGCAATAGATTGTTACTATGAGTTAACAAAGAGTGAAAGATTGAAACTATTTAAATTATTGGTTAGTAAAATTTGATTTATACTAAATCTGGCTTTTAAAATTGCAAATTATGTAAATTATTCATGATGATTATTATTCTGTGAAGGGAGTCTCTAGTTAGAACATAAAAAGAAATAAATTCAGTTCTTGCTCCTTTGCAAAAATTCAAGTTATTGCCCTATCTGTGCTACATTTGAAATATTTCCATAAAATCGTTAAGAAATTCGAATTTTTAACAGTTACTCAATTTTAGGTGAATCGGCAAAGGAATCAATCGTCATAAAATCACAATACCTTATACAAAATTGGGAGGAATACTCAATTCCACTACTTTTTATTCCTTCTGTGGATATCAGTTGTTCTAAAGATGAATTGTCTTGGAAACACCTTAACAAGTAATTTTATTTAAAGAAGATACTTATTTTTGAATTGCCATGATTTTTAACACTCTTTGTTCCAAAGGACGTATATATTCCTTTGATATCCCTTCCAGGTAATGAGGATGGGTTATTTCCAGCATGGTGATTCAGTCTTGATACCCTGAAGGATACACTAATAGTGGAAGATGTCTATCGATGACGGGGCGTAGTTCCTTCTGTAAGGGTCGTACCTTGGCAAGTAGTGTCCGTTAGGACTCAATTACAGTTTCCGTCAGTTTTGCTGCTGCGACGTTCTAACCATAAGATTGGGAATTCGGGCCTACCGCTATCCGCTATCCACCAAAAATATATCAGTGTGCTTAACAGACTCTGCATTAATCTTAACTCGGCATTAATCTTAACTATCTTAATAACTCATTTAGTATCTTTGATAATAAAAAAAGCTTATATGATTTCGTGTCTTAACTCGATAATGTTCAATGACTCACAATTGTTTTAGTTTCTTTGTACACTAATATATATATTTACTCATTGTCTTCTTATCTTAACGTTGCGAAAACTATGTATTAGGTTTACAAAAAGAAAAGAACTTTAATTTCGAGACAACGCATTTGATAACCACGAATTGGTCAATGTTTTAATTACCAGTTTAAATAAATAAGAATGCAGAATATGAGTGAAATTTCTGCGAATCGTTTCAGCATAGCAATGCAAGGAACATTGTTTATGTTAATTATAGTTGTGCTGATTATGAAGCTCAACTGTTTCTGAAAAATCAAAAGAAATCTTTGTTATTTTTGGTACTTCCTAACTAGTGCAAGAAGGTTAAGTGTAGTGAATTGTAAAAAAATTTAACCAGAGTTTCTGATAATTCTTTACATTTTAGATCAAACGAAAATTGAATTGTTGGAAAATGTACTCCTTGATGGTTATAAGATATCTTAAAACAGCTTTGATGTAGACAGCAAACATTTGGTATCTTTACGCAAAATATGCCGTTTTTGGTACTTTTGCGGTATCCAGGCACCAACAAAAAATCCCCAAATAATGTAGAATTCTACCAAATTCTTGCAGGGATTATAAAGCGAAAAACTACCAAATAATGTAGAATTCCGCCAATTTTCTTTGGCGAATTTATGCTGGCGTCCGGCTAACGGAAAAGTACCCATATTTGTAATATTTTGAATACAATTTTTTCAGGAAGGTCGTCAGTCCGGCTGTTTGAATATAATAAAATACGATATTACAAATGGAAGAGAACTAGATAGGAAATATTATGCACAGGACTTAATATTTATCGAGTACACATTGGTCAAATTTTCTGTAAATTAGGAAGAAA
>JAOUZG010051295.1:2780631-2803114 GCA_026289955.1 Argiope argentata
AGTATGCCAGGGCTTCATATCGAAGATCTTGCTAAGAATGATGCTTTCAAATTATAAAAAACTGTATGTTTATACCAAAATTCAATATTACGTAACTATTTACGCCGTTGCCTCTCAAGTCTTTCTCTGGCAGGAAATATTTCTTAAAAATACGGAGAGAAATATTGAGGGCGGATGGAGCGGAAAAACTACTCATGATTTTTTGTGCGTTTTTAAAGTAGGCCCAGGAAAAGATGATGAAGGAGAATCAATTCTTTAATAGTGACAAAAATACATGATATTGCCTCGCAAGGTATTCTCTGGCAGGAAACATTTCTTTAAAAGTAGAAAATAAATATTATGAGGGGGAGAAGAGAGGAAACACTACTGCTGATTTTTTTGTACGCTTTTAATTTAGCCCCAAGTAAAGATGATAAAAGATAATCAATTAATCAATATTGACAAAAATGTTAAATTTTAGATTATTTGGAAGGAAAGCAATTTAAATTTCCTCTTAAGCCCTTTTAAGTAGTATTCTTCTACTCAACTGATCCACTGATGACCCTTTCCTTCTGCTAATCTCCTCTTCTGCAAATGCGCTCAAACCTACTGGACGTGCCCAGACACTGAGGCTCTAAGCATATCTAATTTTAATAGGAGATTTTTAGGTTATAGTCATCAATGAGCACGATTTTGTCGCTGTTGTTCTTTCTTATGCTTCGTTTACTATCATTAAAAGAATAATACATTGAGCAATTTAGTATATTTTTCTAAACTGAAAAAACTGGAGGGAAAGTCAATGTATTACCATTTGAAAGTAATAAAATTTGGTTGTGTCGATTTGAAGCTTGCCGATATATTTCGTGCGGAAAAATTTTTTTATCTGTATAGAATACCTTTCCTATATTTATTTTGTTACATGATGAATTATTTAAATCTGTGAAAATTAAATAATATCTTTTAACCGATTTTCCACAGCAAATTAGTATAATGGAAAGTTTTTCAACATCTGTGGATTTGATGGATTAATTAAATATCAATGATGACAATAAGTAGTAGCTAACACTAAAAGCCATCTGTATTTACATGGGCAGCAGAAATCTAGTTCTAATGTCTAGGGTTTGAAACCAAAGGGTTTTAGGTTCAATATCCGATTCAAACTCAGAACCACCAAGCTCCCATATGTGATGCGCGTTAAATCCGTCATGGCCAAACGTCTTAACTCTGGTGGTGAGAAGAAATTTGGCGAAAGACGTACTAACTCAGTTGTCATCCTCATCATCTGACAGTTATTTGGCCCGTCCCCATATAGTATTATCGTTGCATTAATACAGGATGTTAATATAAATTAACTAAGACGAGGAAAAATAATATATATTTTTCAGAGGCTACAAAAATGTGAAGATTATTCTTGTTTGAATAAAAATAATTTTTCATTTAAAAAATTCTGAAATTTCCATTTGTCAAAATATTATCTAGAGCTTTGTTCTCACTTCTTTTGTGTCTAATATTTAATACAGTAGCATTATTTAAAAGGTAGTTAATAAATAACAGGTGTTCGGAGCTTTGAAGCCTGTTATGCACTGGACGAAAGGTAACAAATTTCGGCCAAAATACTCATTAATATGGAATTTCGTTTTGTTAAGAAGCAAATTAGTACAGAAAATCATGATAGGAAACACTCTGGCAATGCGATAGAAAACTTCATTATGTAATTTGCATCTACGGTTACTTTGTGACTTGATATCGAGGATAAAATTGATATAGTGGAAATCTGTCATTTTGCAAAATTTTACCCGTAGATTATGCTGTCACAACTTGAAAGTGCGAGTCAAGTTGTTTTATCAGCGTTTTGAAACTTTCAGAGCTATTCTTCTTGAATACCGACTGTAAAAGAGTTACTTATAGGACCGACGATCAAAATTGACTAGCAAAAATAGGTGTAAGATTTAGAAGGCAATAGTTTTTTGTGTGCAACCTGACAAAGAACGAAAATCTGCTTGGCAGAAAAAAAGTTGAAGAAGTTCCCAATGCCGTTATGGATCAGGCTCTTGCTAATAAGCAGTGTACCAGCTGAGCACGTTCAATATCAAGACAAACAAAAATTCCCTTATAGAAAGGGCAGAAGATGTTGATTTTGATCCGGAAATTTTATCTCCATAATACAACAAACATTCAAAAATTACTCCCAACGGACAAAGATACCCTATTAGGGAATTTACTTTATGTGTACGGTGATATCAACAAACACAACTGACGTATTTGGGCTGACTGAAATCCTCACGCTATAAACAGATAGACGTACATTTGACCACGGTCATAGTTTGGTGTCGGCTGAAGCTTGTCCTGTGTCAATAATTCACAGATGCTAGGGTTATTATTCCTGCATTTCCCATGAATCGGCCTCCTGACCTGAATCCTTTTGATTTCTAGTCATGACTCAACTTGAAAGGCGTTGTGCATCAATATATGTTCCTTATATTCCTACTTTAAATTGCCGAATAACGTTCATATGCCAGACGAATAAATGCGAATTAGATGCGAGTAAGCTTCTGGAACCTCGTGTATCGCATGCAATCATTGGAACATAAGGTTGGTGGTCACATGGAGTTAAAATTGCAAGTTGCTATAATAAGCATCTTTCATTGCTAGTTGGTGAATTGTTATTTATTGTTTCAAATGGCAGTTGATTATTGTTTTTCACTCATTATGGGCTTTAAGCGCCAGGAGTTACTCTATCGGAGTATTCTGGTACTATTGTTTTTTTCTTGATAAATCAAAACCGCGAACTCTATATTATTTGTTATTATTGGTGCCCGAATGTTGTCATAATTCTTCCAGTACATAATACCCTACAATAGTCCGATCTCTTGTTTTTCCTTGTGTTTAAAATGCATAACTCGTAAGAAATTGTACAATTTTATGGCTGTCGACTTTGTTACAGTTTATATCCTAAAACTTCTAAAGTGAGAAACTCTTTTAGAGGATCTGGTAAGCAGCAAATAAATGAAGTTGCATTAAACTAGATAAATTTAAGAAGGAAAAAAAAACTGGAACAACATAATTTTTGCTATGCCTCAGATGAGAAATCTTCAAAACTAATACTAGATTCTTCTAAAAGGAAAATGATTTCAGTATTCTGAGACGACTACTTTTTAGGCGATTTTGTCTCAATAAAGGGTGACACGCGGAAGAATACAAGTCTTCTCCATATCTTACTTTATTGATAAATGTAAACATCTCTTTTCCTCTCACCCGTAATAAAAGGAGATTTAGGAATCCATTGACAACAATACTCGATACTATCTCTACACACGCCATATTTTCAAATTTCACCTCCCTTTATTCGTCTGCTTTATAAACGAAAACAGCTTACTGGCTAATAATAATAATAATAATATATCTGATAATGTGTAAATGGCATATTCGGCTTGAGAAGATATAATAAATATAATTTTGATTTTACACATTTTACAACGATGCATTTATTAGAACGTTTGAGTTACCAGTTTGAATAAAAAAGAAAAAAGAATAAAATTTTTATCTCTCTTTGAGAATACTATCGTAACTAATTTGGTACATTTGTTATAAAAGGTTGTGCTAATCCGAAAGCGCAGCTTTTAGAGTTAAATGAGAAAGGTCTTTTTTTCTGTTACTTTGTTCTATTTTAGTCATAACTGAAGTATAATAATTTTAAAAATTATCAAGCTCGGTGTTTTGACAAGTCATCGTATTTTAGACCTCCCTGTTTTGGAAAATCGTATTTATGTGAAAAATCCTTCTGTGCATGACACATATAACTCAAGTTTGCTTTGAGCTAGCTGGCTGAAATGTTGTGAAAGGTCTTTGCCCCAAATCAAATATGTTTTTCGAATATAAATTAACTAAATAATATAAACTGAAAAAACCTAGAGTGATACGATTCAGTAAACATATTTAACATTTACAGTTTTCACATATAGTAAATTTTCAGTGATTTACAAGAAATGCTTATTGTCTGTCTGTGTATGCTTTTTCAAAGATTATATACAAGATAATTAAAAAAAGAATATCAAATTTGAATGTATTATAAAAATAAAGAGATTATATGAAATTTTGTATGAGATTTTCTGATTCTACAATCAACTTTATTTCAAGTCTTTGCTCCGATCGTTTGAGAAATACGTTTCTAAAGGACCGTTTCAATTTTTATCTACTATTAACAGTATTCGTCAAGCTCGCCAAGGCAGATCCAAAGAAAATTCTGAATTCAATCCAAAAGTTAATCATTCTTAACTATTTCATACCAGTGCCATGTGTGGCGTTTTTTTAACTTTGCAGGTTTACTGTATAACTAGTAGTACCTGAAAGGTGCTGCCGGTGACATATAATCCAAAAGAAGAAGGAAAAACAGTTTTAAATTTAATCGAAAACTCCATCATGTAATCTTCATGTACGGTTTCTTACTGATATGACATCGAGGGTAAAAGGGATATTGTGGTAATTCAAGTCATTCTACAAAATTTATCCGTAAATGTCAGCTCCGCTCTTTGTTAATGCATACAATAAAACAATTACGTAAAGGACCGATAATCATAATTAACTTGGAAGAGCAGTTGGATGATTCAAAAAGCAAGAAATTCTGATGTGCAACCTGCCTAAGGATGTATAGCTGTAGGAAAAAGTTGAAGAAGTTGCAACCACCTTTATGGTTTGGGTGATTGCTAAGAAGCCACTTAGCAGCTGAGAACCATCAATATTACGGCAAATAAATATCCCTTCTCAACAGTGAAGAAGATATTGTCTTTGCTCCTGATGTTTTATGCTTATAATATAACCCCCATGCAAGTATTACTCTCGAGGGACAAAAATAACCTATTGGAGAGTTTTCTTTGATTTTGTTGACTCGATTGGAAGTGGATGACGAATGGGGTTGTCGAATATTATGGAGCGATGACGCTCTCCTTCATGTTTTTGTTTTTACTTATGGCACTTGCCTATGAACAATCCCCCAGATTATACAGCAAATGATTTAAGCCATTTAGTCTCTTGTCATTAAAGTAGCGCCAACTAGGGTCAAGAGTACTACTCAGCTACAAACTCATCACATTTGCTTGCAAAGCACCTTTTTAAAGAGTGACATAATTTTACTCTCTCAGAAACAGAACAGAGACGAACAAGTATTACTGTACCGGGATTCGAACCCTGGACTCCTAGAACTCGAGGAAGACGAGTTACCTCTGTGCGAGAAAGCCGGACTCCTTCACGTGCACGGCGATATGAATAATCACAGCTGACGCATTTATGCTAATACAAAGCTTCAAGTTGGTCAAACAGATCCCCATACATTTGCCGAAAGTCAAAATTTCTTGTGGGTCCACTGCTTCTTTTATCATCAGCCAGTGTTTTTACCATCACGTTTGTTAGAAATGGACTTGAGTCTTGTTTTTCAAAATCCGGTAGGTATGTGGATTTGCTCGAGAAATTTGTGGTGCCCCAATGGCAAGGAAATTCAACCATCTTCATGCAGGATGGTTCAGCACTGGACATCAGAAGTCTGGTGAAGGAGGTCCTGCTTCAGGATTTCACATACGGAAGATTAATTATTCGTGCATTTCCCATAAATTAGCCACATGATTCCAATCATTGTGATTCCTGGTTGTTGCGCTACTTGAAATGTACTGTGTATCAAGGGCATGTTCCTAACATTCCAGTGCTAAAAAATTAAATACTATTGCGTGCCAAACAAATAAATGCCAATATGCTTTGAACTACTGGCTTAGGAAATCTTGATGCTAAGCCTATCCGCTACGCAACAGAATGTATGCTTACTTCCTACTTCCGTATGACTAAGCCAACACCTGAGCTAGAACGTGCTTGGTTCCGTAGTGTTGCCTCTTCCCAAGAATCCAGGATGAAGACTCTAAAAATGATTCGTCGCATCGAAGAAAACAGAGATTTGTTTAGATTTCAAGAACACTATTCCCAAGAGTAGCTCTAGAAATCCATAACATTATTTGTGTCATTTTGTGTTTGTACATACCATATTTTTGTATTTTTTGTGGTTTTCTTCTTCTTCTTATTATTATTTCGGTCCTCGACCCTAATTTTTCATTTGTATTTTTAAAATACTTTTCAGAAATTTGTAATCTCAAACAAACTATAAGTATTTTTATGTGAACAAGCAGAAGTCTTCAGTTTCTCTCCAATAGTTACCTTAATTAGACAAAGCCACTTCCCATTTAAATTTCAAACAACTCACTGTTTTCAGCTTTCTTTATTTTAAACTTAAAATCCCCTGTTAAATTTTAAGCAATAAATGTGAGACATCAAACAACAGTCACTTTCATGATATCTTCCACTTCGTGCTCTTTACACTGTTTAAATAACCATGTGGTTATAGTTTGAGGGGCATGAAGCAGTGTTGTGTGAGCTACCGTCTGAGACCCTGAGAACAGCATGAGATTATCAAAACATAAGGCTGCTTGTCGCTTTGAGTCACATTTTTAAGATACTATATTAAACGTTTTTCATTCATATTTAGTGTGCTGATATTTGCTGTAACCATATTCAGTTATGTATTATTTTTTCAATAATTAATGCGCTTTCAACTCCAGGATTATACCTATCGAAGTTCTTTGGTACTATTTTTTGACCTATATAAATAACATATTTTTATGTCTATTTCGGCCAAATTTTTGTTATATTTATCCAGTACATAACAAGCTACAAGTCTCCGAACACCACCTCTTGAAAGAAAAAGATAAATAAATTTAAATTTGTAAATACTCATTTTACAACGATGCATTTATTAGAACGTCTGTATTACCAGTCTGAATAGTTAAGAAAATAAAATATAGTGATATCTTTTCACGGAGTCTCTTCGAAAATCGATAATACCATTGTGTTCATAAAACGCTGTGCAGTTCCCAAAACATAGCATTTAATGATAGATATAGGATCTTTTGTTATTGCTATGTATTAGTCGTATCGTAACGAAAGTATAATACAATTGTAAAAAAATTCGATCAAATTTTTGAAGATTTTTTTCATTTTGAACCAATTAAAAAGTTTGAATAACTCATTTTTTATCTGAATACTTTTGTATATGACACATCTAATTCAACTTTTCTTTGAGTAAGCTGGTTAAAATATGAAAAACGGAGTTTGCTCTAAATTTCCAGATTTATAAAAGTTTTGAGTAAAATCTGTTTTTTTTTTGTTTATCCAAAATGTTCATAAATAAGTTAACACAATAATATTAATTGAAGAGTTTCTAGATAGATACGATTCAGTAAAAAGATTTCGCAATTTTGTAGTTTGTGCGGAACTTTCTTTGTCAGTCTAAGCTTTAATTGTAACTTATGAAGGCGAAACGATTTCTTTCCCAGAAATATTCCTTTAACAAGAAAATATATTTACTCTTAAATTTTTGAAATATAGCTTTTATACTTTTTTCATTTCTACTAATTTTCTTTTTTGAAACTGCATCTTGACCCCTCGAGGGATACTTCTTTGGTATAGAATTGATTAGATCTAACAATATTAAGCGTTTTTAAGTATGGGTTATCAAAGTTATATATGCGATTTAATTTAATAATTGAAGTAAAGACCCCTTTTTATGACTATAACATGTTAAACATTTGCATCAAAGTATAATTATCTGTAAACTTTGTTTAATTCAAAACTCATCGATTTTTTTCAATTGATATTCTTTCTCTCTTTGTTCCAACCAGCTATTACTGTTTCGAACATTCTTTCAGTTCTTGATCAGGTTGGGGTCCCTTAGTCAAAGGACATCTTTGCATGGCATCAAACGTAACCCTAAGATGGCCGGCTATGGGATTTACTTTTTAATGCATTTTTGAAAGTTAGGTTTAATAACAAATTCGTAAAATTATAAGCTAAATTGGAAGATTTTCTTCTTTCGGTTTTGAATTTATATGTTAGTTAATTTATATTTTCATGAAAGACAATCTAATGCGAAAATTTCACATGTTGATTCCTTTAAATCAAACATATTTCTTTTCCTCTTTTTCGTCATTTATGTACCTGGAGGCCATCGAAGTCGTATCGATCTGACTTCATTCCATGTTGGGTAAATAAATCTTTCAATACTTGCCATGACAAACAGAAATGTTTTGCAAAACATATGGCATTTTAATCATAAAATACTCAATTCAGAATTGTTATATTAACTTTTAGACTACATAAATTATAAATAAAATCCCTTTCTAACAATGAAACAAATCTATAATAAGGCCTATAAATATAACATATGAAACTTAAGGTTTGGAAATTGGTTTTGTAAAGAGAGTTGATACAGTACATTGTGCATTTGTACGAATAATTTAGGTTTTAAAAGAGCTAAAAGCAACGAATTGAATAGCTATCTTATAATTGCACAAACTTCATGTTTTAGAAGCTTTTCATTTTTTAGATGCTTTCGTTTTAAGGCAAGTTATTTCTTTTGAACGCGGACAATCAATCAGACAGACTTTCCATAAATGAGTTTTTTTGTTCAAAATTTTATAAAATATCGTCAACTTTATTTGTAAGACTCTTTATTTAGACATATCAGAAGTCATCGTGTAATTTAAAAGTTTCATGTTTCACACATTCAGATCACAGAGTGTATCAATTATCATGCTAACAGAATTAATGTGCAGACCGACAGACATAGTGTACGGAATGTTTTCAGGATTTAGGAGGGGCTTAAATGTGCTTATTAGTCATATCCTTTTATTTTAAGATATAAAACTATAACATATATCAATGTTAAAAAGCAAAGTTATCATTCTAGTTGACTATACGTAAAATTATGATATTATGATCATTGCTTGCACGTGCCTTATTAGTCAAGTTGTTTTATCAGCATTATGAAAATGCCAGCTCTGCTCTTCGTGAATGCCGACTGTTAAAACAGTTATATATGGAACAGATGATCATTATTAACTTTCAAAAATAGTTGAAAAATTTAAAAAAAAGCAAGAATTTTCTTTCGCGACGTGGCTGTTAAGCAGGAACACATAAATAAGTTGGATCTGCTTTTATTAATTAAGGCCATAACTGTTGCGTTGGGCACCAAAATATTCAATATCACGATCCGAAATATTGAGTTCTTGATGGTTCAAAGATTCTGACATTTCATCCCTATAATATATCACTCATTCAAGAATTTCTCAAAGGGGACAAAAAATACCCTATTACAGTGTTAGCATAGAGCGTTTCTGCTCGTTTGGAAGTGGTTGACGAATGACCTACCCAGTACTATGGAGCAATGAAACTTACATTTATGTGCACAGTAATACCAACAAACAAATTTGAGGTGATACAAATGCACACAGCCTCATTCGGAGAAATTCACTATCTGCTGTGGGCTCACTGCTTCTTTTATCATTAGCAGGTATTTTTATCAAGATGTTTGTAGAAATAGATTAGAGACTTCTTCTGCCCATTCCTGTAGCTATGGCATTATGCTCGAGAACTTTGTGATGCCCCAACTGCAGCAAAGAAATTGCATCGATTCTACCATTTTATTGCAAGGTGGCGCACAACCGCACCTTGGGCGTCGGTTGGAAGATGTACGTTAGCATTTCACAGAATCTGATGTAATTATTCATGTATTTATGAAATTTAATTTATTGCTAAATGTAAATATCTCCTAGATTCATCCTCCCCATATGAAAAAAATGAAGTTTTTTTTTCTCAATTCGATGGCAAATGATACCTGATACTGTTTCTACTCATGCCTTATCCGCCGAGTTCATCTCCATCTTTCGTTAGCTTTATAATCAGAAACAGCATAGTGGATAATAATAATAAAAATAATGGATGATCCGGAGAGATTATCACCCCCTTTTCACCAAAGAGATTTAGAGCCAAGTAATGCAACCCGATGTAGTCATTGGAGGATGTCTTCCTGCTGTAGATAAGACGCAAGTGCTCGGTGAGTTGGCGATTTTGAACAGTGCGCCAAAGAGGTGAAGGTCAATCGGGTCGTACCAGTAATAATATGTGAGCATTGCATTTTCTACCTAACATGTTTAAATAGTCTATTCGACATGCGGAAAATTAAAAAGAACTGGGTTTTGATAATACACATTTTACGACGATGCCTTTATTAGAGCGTTTGTATTACCAGTTTAAATAAATATGAAAATAGAATAAAATTTGTATTTTTCTGAATGTTGCCAATGTGTCATTTCCGCATATTTTGGTTTTATAAAAAGATGTGCTTACACAATGGCGCATCGGTTATCTGAACTAAAGGATCTTTTATTATTGCTTTGTTTGCCATTTTATGCTTATGTGTACAGTTTAGGAAACGCCTTTCTGTAAATAGCTATTTTGCGTGATGCATATGTAACTTCTATATGCTTTTATCTAGATAGTTGGAATACGGTAAACAGTATTTGCACAAAAAATTTCAGTTATTTAAAATTTTGAGTATAATCTTTTCTAGAGAAGGTTCTAGAAGATATTGAAATTCAACTCATACACACCAATATATATATTTATATATATGTTAAATTATGACGAAATACAAGTACGGTTTAGTTACCGATTGATCTCTTTTTTTCAGAAGCGTATCAGACATGATAGCTCAAAAATGCGTTTAGTTAAGTAAATCCGATTCAGTATGGGGATTTATCGCTACAAGATCAGGTTTCTTTCAAATCTCTGTTCCAGCCGAAAGAATGGCAAGAGGTTAATATCTATATTTGTTACTTTTAACGATATGCGAGTAATTAATCGCCAAAATCCTCGCCAATATGAGAACGATAAGTTCAGAAAAAATTTTCATCTAAGACAGAAGTTAATAATTCTTAATTACACTAAGCCAATTTAATGCAAAGCGACCTTTGGTATGACAAGTGTATTCCAGAATATTGAAGAAATTACTTGGGGAACCACTCTTACAGTTTTTTTAAATGCACGTTTAATTTATTTTTTTGAATAGATTATTCACATGAGTTAACATATAGTAAAAAAATGAAAAAACTTGAATTTATTAGTTAGGAAAATGTAAAATCTGTATTTCTACAATTCAAATTATATAAACCATTCACGATGACATAATTCTGTGAAGGGAGTCTCTAGTTAGAACATAAAAAACAATGAATTCAGTTTTTGCTCCTTTGCAAAGATTCAAGTTGTTGCCCTATTTGTGGAACATTTGAAATATTTTCATAAAATCGTTAAAAAATTGTGAATTTTTAACAATTATTCAATTTTCGGTGAATTGGAAAACGAATTAAGCGTTATAAAATCTCAATAACTGATACAAAATGTTGAGGTATTCTCATTTCTACAACATTTTATTTTTTCTTTGGATATTAGTTGTTTAAAAGAACGAGGGTTTTTCGTAAACCACGGCTGTTAGTTTCATTGAAAGAAGATAATTTTTATTGAATTGTCATGGTTTTTAGCATTTTTTTATTCAAAAGGACGTATATATACCATTGATATCTCTCCACGTAATCAGGATGAGAAACTTCCGGCCTGTTGGTTGGATCTCGATACCCTGGAGGGTGCACAATCAAAAGAAGGGGTATGAGTCTTTCTTTTCATGTAGAGGTATAGTTCCTACGAGTAGGGCCGTACCTTGGCAAGTGATGTCCCTTAGAACTGAATTACAGTTCGTCAGTGTTGCTGTTGCGACTTTCCGGTTATTAAATTTTATTAACTGTGAGCCTTCAATCGAGTTGGGGGGTCATTGATATGGCTTTCCTGTCTTCCATCCCCACGAGAAGCACCTCGAAATAAGCTGGAGGTTTACGACATTGGGTTTGACATCTTGCCACCCTGTACGGTAAAAGAAAAGGTTGGAGTCTGACTCATCCCATCGATGATGGAATGTACATCCTGAGGGAATAGTTATGCCGTGGACGGATATATTCCTGAGGAATCAATCACAGTTTCCACCAGCGTGGATGTTGTGGCTTTCTGGTCGTTCATTTTTGATTATCAGTGAACCTTCTAATATATCAGTCATATGACATTACTTCTCTTTGATCGGCTCATTTTCTGTTGGACAAATAAATCCAGTTTTAATTTGGGTTTTAGAAGAAAGAAACGAGTTTGCAAATAATGTAAAATTGGAATCGTGTATAAATCTATCGTATAAAAGGATTTAATCTTTTTTTAGACAGCGTGAGGTACCCATCTACGACCCTAAGAACTCTTTTACACGTCGTATTCATGCTATATAGCAGGAATCATGGGATTGACAAAATAATAACAAATTACATTTTATTAGACTCACAATTTCATCATGGACTGCTTTTCCAGCTCGAGAGCTTAATGTGAAATTGACTCGACTCCGCATTGGTCACACTCGTTTAACGCACAAGCATCTTTTATTAGGCGTTCGAGCTCCTTTCTGCTCTAGATGCCATTTTAACGGTTCTTCATCTTTTAACTGAGTATCCTAGATTTGATATCCATCGTTTGCAATTATTTAGTGCTTCTGCAGTGGACTTGAAAATGCTCATAGGGGAACATCCCCACAAAATTCTTTTTAAATTTTGAAAAGCAATTGATTCTTATAACTCTAATTAACTCATCACTTTGCTGTAATTTTTAAATCAGTTTCTAGTTCTAAAGAATTTTACGTTAAAATGTATTTTTTTAATCATACTATTTGAGTAGGATGTTCAGATATGGCTCATGTAACACTAAATACCACTACCCTATCCTACCTTATCAAAACAGAAAAATATGCTTTTTGAAATATTATAGATGCTCTAACTTTCAAATAGAGTAACAATGAACCAAATCTAAAATAATGAGCATAGACTGTAAATCGAAAACTTCCAACTTGAAATATAATTCTTTTAATCATACTTATTTCCATATATTTTTATGTATTGGCTTAAATATATTACTGTTTAGAAAAACATTGAAGAACATATTCAATTTTTAACTTATATTAGATATATGGTGATAGGATATTTGGTTGACCTTGAAGAAATGCATAATATTCCATTTTTAACGTTTAACAATGATCCATCAGCATTCTTTTAAATATATCAGTGTGATTAACACACTGTGTATAAATCTCTAGTTATCTCATTTAACATCTTTGATATTAAAAATAAAAAGATATCATGTCTTAACTCGATAATGTTCAATGACTCACAATTGATTTAGTTTCTTTGTGCACTAAAATATACATATATAAGCATTGCCTTCTTTTCTTAAGGTTACGAAAACTACGTAATAGGTTTACAAAGAGATAAGAACATTAATTTCGCTACAACGCATTTGATAACGACACATTCCTCAGAATGTTTTGATTACCAGTTTAAATGAAGAAGAATGCAGGATAGAAGTGAAACTTCTGTGAATCGTGGCAGCAAAGCATTGCTAGGAACATTGTTTACGTTAGGTGTAGTTGTGATGATTGTGAAGCTCAACTGGTTCTGAGAAATGAAAAGAAAACTTTATTATTATTGGTACTTCCTATCAAGTACGTGGAGGTGAAGTGTAGTGATTGGTAAAAATTTTAAACCAGAGTTTGTGATAAATCTTCACATTTTAGATCAAACGGAAAATGAATTTTTGGAAAATGTACTCCTTGAAGTTTCTAAGATGCCTCAAAAACTCTTTGACGTAGACAGTAGAAATCTATTATCTTTATGGAAGTTATGCAGATTTTGGCATCTTTGCGATAGCTGGGCACCTACTAAAAATTGCCAAATGTAAAATTCTGCCAAATTCTTAAACGATTATAAAGCGAAAAACTACCAAATAACGTAGAATGCCGCCAATTTTCTTTGGCGAATTTTTGCTGGCGTCCGGCTAACGGAAAATTACTCAGATTTCTAATATTATGAAAACAATTTTCTCGGGAAGGTCGTCAGTCCGGCTGTTTGAATGTAATAAAATACGATATTACAAATGGAAGAGATCTAGATAGAAAATATTCTGCACAAGATATAACATTTATAGAGTACGCATTGGTCAAATTTTTTGCGAAATAGAAAGAAAAGGTCGTTTACTGTCGGTCTGCAATTTTCAGAAGTATGTAGACACCATAATTAAAAAATACATTGATTTGAATGCAAAAAATTTATATGGGATATTGTGAATGTGAATAAAACTATAAAATAAATTAAAGTTAAAAATAAAGATTAGCATTTCCTTGGATATTCTTAAAAATGATATATTCAGCAATTTATATAATGAGGAGAAGCCGAAAACTTGCATGAAAATAAATGTATCAGCATTTAAAAGCAATAAAATAAGGTTCTTTCGCTTTTAAGATTGCCGATACGTTTCATGTTCAAACAAAAATAATTTTGTTACATGTATAAAATATCATTCTTATATTTACCTTGTTATATAAAGAATTATATAGTTTTATGAAAATTAAATGAATACCTTTCTTCCGATTTTACAAACAAATTATTATAATGGAGAGAATTTCCACTTCTCTGCATTTTTTGGGTTAACTAAATATCAAATATAAAAATAGGTAGCATTTAACACAAAAAACCCTCTGTATTTACCATGGGCAGCAATGACCTAGTTTTAATGTCTAGGGTTTGGAACAGGAGGGTTTTAGATTCAATATCCGATTAAATCACAGAACTGTGAAGTTCGCGGATGTAGTGCGCGTTAAATCCGCATACCAACAGAGATACCAACTCAGTTGTCGTCCTCGTCATCTGACCATAATTGAAAATGACTAGGCACTTTCCCAAATAGTCTAATTGTGGCTTTAATACAGGACGTTAATATAACTAAACTAAGCTGATAAATAATCATATATATTTTTCAGAGACTGCAAAATGTAATAGCTTATTCTTGTTTGAATAAAAAAATATTTTCATCTAGAGAGTTATGTAATTTTATTTTGTCATTAAATTATTTAGTGCTATGATCTGACATCTTTAGTGTCTAATATTTAATACAGTAGCCTTATGTATAGGCAGATTAATAAATAACCTGTGTTCGGAGCCTTGAATCGTGTTATGTACTGTTATACATTGCATCAAAATTTGACCAACATTCACATTAAAATATGTGATTGTGTTTTGTCAGAAACAAATCATTACCAAAAATGAAAACGAAATTCTGACTCTTCTATCAAAAACTTCATAATGCAGTTTGCATAGAATGTTAGTTTGCAACTTTATACGGGGATAAAAGGGATATGGGGGGGAGGGTATTCAAGTCATTCGGCAAGAATCCACCCGTATGGTACTCTCCTTATTTGAACGTGACTTATTAGTCCTATTGTTTTATTACGATTATGAAAATGCCAGCTCTGCTCTTAATGAATGCCGACGGTTAAAACAATTATGGAGAGGACTAAATGGTCATTTTTAACTTTCCAACACAGTTTGAAGGATAAAGAAAAACAATAATTTTAGGTGTGCAACCTGCTCAAGAATGTAAATCTGTCAAGCCGGAACAAGTTGAAGCAGTTGCAACTGCGTTAAGGATCAGGCGATCGCTAATAAGCAAATCTAACATCAATGGCGGCCAAAATTTGTAACAATTATTCCAGCACAGAACATGCTACAAGAGATAGAATATCTGCTGTTATTTATTGTTCACTCTATGTCTACAATGCATTAGTCATAAAAAATAGTATATTTTGATGGTTGGCGCATTTGCTACAGTTTTTATCATGAAACAACGGAAGTGTGAAAATCTATGAGAAGATCTGGTAAAAAGCAAATAAGTGAATTTTTATTCAGTTAGTCAAATTTCAGTAAGAAGAAAAACTGTATCTACAGATTTTTTGCCATGTCTTAGATGAGATATCTTCAAAACCAGTCATATATCCTTCTAAAAGGAAGACCAATTCAGTATTCTGAGACGACTACTTTTAGGCGATTCTGTCTCAATAAAGGGTGACACGCGGAAGAATACAAGTCTTCTCCAGAATTTACTTTATTGTTAAATGCAAACATCTCTTTTCCTCTCACCCTAAAAAAAGGCGGATTTTAGAATCCGATGGCATATAATACTTGATACTATTTCTACACACGCCATATTTCCCAATTTCATCTCCCTTTATTCGTCTGCTTTATAAACGAAAATAGCTTACTGGCTAATAATAATAATAATAGTAGTAGTAATAATATATGCCTGATCATGTGTAAATGGCATATTCGGCTTGAGAAGATATAATAAATATAATTTTGCTTATACACACTTTACAACGATGCATTTATTAGAACTTTTGAGTTACCAGTTTGAATAAATAAGAAAAAAAATAAAATTTTTATCTCTCTTTGAGAATATTATCGTAACTTATTAGGTACATTTGTTATAAAAAGTTGTGTTAATCCGAAAGCGCAGCTGTTAGAGTTAAATGAGAAAGGTTTTTTTTGTTACTTTGTTCTATTTTAGTCATAACTGAAGTATAATAATTTTAAAAATTATCGAGCTCGGTGTTTTGACAAGTCATCGTATTTGAGACCTCCCTGTTTGGGAAAATCGTATTTATGTGAAAAATCCTTCTGTGCATGACACATATAACTCAAGTTTGCTTTGAGCTAGCTGGCTGAAATGTGGTGAAAGGTCTTTGCCCCAAATCAAATATGTTTTTCGAATAAAAATTAACTAAATAATATAAACTGAAAAAACCTAGAGTGATTCGATTCAGTAAACATATTTAACATATACAGTTTTCACATATGGTAAATTTTCAGTGATTTACAAGAAATGCTGATTGTCTGTCTGTGTATGCTTTCCCAAAGATTATAAACAAGATAATTTAAAAAAGAATGTCAAATTTGAACGAATTAATATAAATAATGAGATTATGTTAAATTTTGTATGAGATTTTGTGATTCAACAATCAAATTTATTTCAAGTCTTTGCTCCGATCGTTTGAGAAATACGTTTATAAAGGACCGTTTTAATTTTTATCTACTATTGACAGTATTCGTCAAGGGCGCCAAGGCAGATTCAGAGAAAATTCTAAATTCACTTTAAATATTAATAATTCTCAACTATTTCGTGCCAGTGCTTTGTAAGGCATTCTTTAACTTGGCAGGTTTATTAGATAACTAGTAGTATCTGAACGGTGTCGCCGGTGACATATAGTCCAAATGAAGAAGAAAAAAAAACAGTTTTAAATTTAATCGAAAACTTCATTATGTAATTTTCATATACTTTTACTTCGCGACACGACATTGAGGATAAAAGGGATATGGTGGTAATTCAAGTCATTCTTCAAGAATTCACCCGTAAATGTCGTAGCTGCTCTTTGTTAATGCCCACATTAAAATATTTACATAAAGGACCGACGATCACAATTAAATTGGAAAAACAGCTGGAAGATTCAAAAAGCAAGAAATTCTGATGTGTAACCTGCCTAAGGATGTAAAGCTGCAGGAAAAAGTTGGAGAAGTTACAACTGCCATTATGAATCGGGTGATTGCTAATAAGCCGGTTACCTGCTGAGCAGCTTCATTTTTACGGCAAACAAATGTCCCTTCTCAACAGTGCAGAAGATATTGTCTTTGATCCTGATGTTTTATCTTTATAGTATAACCCCCATGCAAGTATTAGTTACAAGGGGAAAAATAACCAATTAGAGAGTTTTTTTTGAGCTTGCTGACTCGATCGGAAATGACGAATGGGGTTTTCGAATATTATGAAGCGATGATGCTCTCCTTCATGTTTTTGTTGTTACTTATGGCACTTGCCTAAGGACCAGCCCCCTGCAGATACAGCAACAGATTTAAGCCGAAAGGAGGGTCTCTTGTTTTAGAAGTAGCGCCAACTAGGGCAAAGTGTACGACTCAGCTACACGCTCATCACATTTTATTACAAAGCCCCTTTTTAAAGGGGGGCACAGTCCCACCTCTCACAGACAGCACATTAAAACAACTATTACCAGACCGGACCGTGGAATCCTAGAGCACAAGGAAGACGCGCTACTTTTCTGTCAGAACGCCGGCTTCCTTCATGCGCAAGGTGATATGAATAATCACAGCTGCCTCATTTATGCTAATACAAATCCTCACTTTGGACAAAAGATCCCCGTACATTTGCCGAAATTCAGAAGTTGATGTTCCACTGCTTCTTTTATCATTTGCCAGTATTTTTACCATCAAATTTGTAGAAATGGACTAGAGTTTTGTTCTTCAAAACCCGGTAGGTATGCGGATATGCTCGAGAAATTTGTGATGCCCCTACTGGGGCAAAGAGATTCAACCTTTTTCATGCAGGATGGTGCATCCTAGCATATCGGAAGTCTGGTGAAGGAGGTCCTGATTCAGGATTTCACAGACGGTTGTGTAACTATTCGTGCATTTTCCATGAATTAGCATCATGATCTGAATCATTCCTGGTCGTTGCGCTACTTGAAAGGCGCTGTGTATGAAGGACATGTTCTTAATATTCCTGTGCTAAAAGTTGAAATACCGTTACGTGACAGACGAATAAATGCCAATATGCTGTGAGTTACCGGCTTAGGAAATCTTGATGCTAAGCCTATCTATCCCTTACGCAATAGGTTATTCCTCCTTCCATAAGACTAAGCCAACACCTGAACTAGAACGTGCTTGTTTCCATAGTGTTGCCTCTTCTCAAGGATCCAGATCGAAATCTTAAAAAATGATTCTTCTCATTGGAGAAAACAGATTTGTTTAGATTTTAAGAACACTATTCACAAGAATAGCTCTAGAAATCCATATCTTTATTTGTGTTATTTTTCTGTTTGTACATAGCATTTATTTGAATTTTTTGTGTTTTTCTTTTTTTATTATTATTTCTGTCCTCGTCCCCAAGTTTTCTTTTGTATTTTTACAATATTTTACAGAATTTTATTATCTAAAACAAACTATAAGTTTGTTTATGTGAACTAGGAGAAGTCCTTAGTTTCTCTCCAATAGATAGTTTAATTAGACAAAGCCACTTCCCAATTAAATTTCAAACAGCTCTCTGTTTTCGGCTTTCTTTTATCCATTATTAAAATCTCCTTTCAAATTTTAAGCAATAAATGTGGGATGTCACTTTCATTATATCTTCCACTTCATGCTCACTACACTGTTTAAATAGCCAGGTGGTTATATTTTGAGGGGCATTAAACGGTGTTGTTTGAGCTACCGTCTGAAATCCAGAGAACAGCATGCGATTATCAAAACATAAGGCTGCTTGTCCCTTGGAGGCACATTTTAAAGATACTATAATAAACATTTTCTTACTGATATTTAGTGTGTAGATATTTACTGTTCGCATTGGCAATTTTGTATTATTTTTGTCAATTATTAATAAGCTTGGAGATCCAGGATTCTACATATCGAAGTTCTTTAGAATTATTTTTTGGACTTATCCAAACAGCATACCTTTATGTGTATTGTGGCAAATTTTTTTGTATTTATCCAGTACATAACACTCTACAAGACTCCGAACACCATCTCTTCAAAGAAGAAGATTTATAAAGTTAATTTTGTTCATACACATTTTACATCGATGCATTTAGTAGAACGTCTGTATTACCAGTTTGAATAGTTAAGAAAATAAAATAAAGTGATATCTCTCTCGATAAAGTCATTCTAAAAAGTCGATTAATACTAATGCTTTCATAAAAAGCTGTGCAGTTCCCAAAGCACAGCATCTAATTATAGGTGATTGATCTTTTATTATTACTATGTCGATACTGGTCGTATCGTAACGAAAGTATAATAATCGCAAAAACAATATTCGACATCGAGTGTTTGACGAATCTTTGTATTTTGAACAAATTAAAAAGTTTGTACGACTCATTTTTTGCCTGACTGCTTTTGTATATGGCATATGTAATTCAAATTTTCTTTGAGTAAGCTGGTTGAAATATGAAAAACGGAAATTGCACTAAATTTCCAGATTTTTAAAACTGTGAGTAAAATCTGTTTTATTGAAGTTCATCCAACTTGTTGTTCGTATATAAGTTAACACGATAATATTAATTGAAGATTGCTAGATAGATACGATTCAGCAAACAGATTTCGCAATTTTGTAGTTTGTGCGGAACTTTTTTTGTCAGTCGAAGTTTTTATTGTAACTTCTGAAGTCGAAACAATTTCTTTCCCAGAATTATTTCGTTTACAAGAAAACTGATTTATTCTTAACTTTTTGAAGTATTGCTTTTATACTTTTTTCATTTCTGCTTACTTTCTTTTTTGAAACTGAGTCCTGACCCCCTGAGAAATACTTCTTTGGCATAGAATTGATTAGGTCTAGCAATATTAAGCGTTTTTAAGTATGGATTATCAGTGTTATATATGCGATTTAATTTAGTAATTGAAGTAAAGACCCCTTTTTATGCCTAAAATATATTGTACATTTGTATTAAAGTATAATTATCTGTAAACTTTGTACATTTCAAAATTCATCGATTTTTCCAATTGATATTCGATTTCTCTTTCTTCCATCCAGCTATTACTGTTTCGAACAATATTTTAGTCCTTGATCAGGTTGGAGTCCCTTAATCGGAGGACCTCTGTGCATAGCACCCACTGTACCCCCCTCCCCCAGATGGCCGGTGATGGGATTTATTTTTTAATGAATTTTTGAAACGTAGGTTTTAGCATGAACTTGTAAAATTATAAGCTAAATTGGAAGATTTTCTACCTTTCGTATTTTAATTTATATGTTATGAATTAATATTTTCGTCAATTTATATTTTCATGAAAGACAGTCTAATGCAAAAATGTCACCTTTTGATTCCTTTAAATCAAATATCTTTATTTCTTTTCATTTTTTTCATCATTTAAGCACCTGGAGACCATCAATGTCGTATCGATCTGGCTTTATTCCATGTTAGTTAAATAAATCTTTTACTGCTTGCTACGACGAAATTTTTTTTTACAAAACATATGACACTGTAATCATAAAACACTCAATTCAGAAGTGTTTTATTAAATTTTAGGCTACATAAGTTATAAATAAAATCCCATTCTAATTATAAAACAAATCTATAATAAGGTGTATATATCATATAAATGATACTTAAGACTAATTCTTTTTTATAACGAGAGTTGGTACATATATTTATGCAATTGTAAGAATAAGTTAGGTTTTAGAAGAGTAAAAAGCAACGAATTGAATTTCTATATTACAATTGTGCAGACTTTATATTTTAGATGCTTTACATTTTTCTTTGTATTTTGTAGCAAGTGATTTCTTTTCAACTCTGACAGTCAGACAGACAGACTTTTCATAAATGGACTTTTTTTAAAATTTTATAAAATAACTACAAATTTATTAGTAAGACACTTTATTTAGACGTATTAGACTTAAAAACTCATCGTGTAATTTAAACGTTTCAGGTTTCATAGATTTAGGTCAAAGAGTATTTCAATTATCGTGTTAAAAGAATGATGTACGTCATAAATGTATTCCAGTTTTAGGAGGGGCATAAAGCGTCAAAATCTTTTATTTTAAGATGTAAAACTATACTGAATAAATAACATTTTTATACATTATTTTTTTATATTACTTAAATATATTATTTTTTACTAAATATATAACATTTTAATCATAAAACATCAAGTCAGAAGTGTTTTATTAACTTTTAAACTACATAAATTATAAATAAAATCCATTTCTAACAATGAAACAAATCTATAATAAAGCACATATATCAAACATATGAAACTTAAGCTTTGAATATTGTTTTTATAAAAAGAGTTGATACAGTACATTGTGCATTTGTACGAATAAGTTAGGTTTTAGAAGAGCAAAAAGTTACGAATTGAATTGCTATCTTATAATAGCGCAAACTTCGTGTTTTAGAAGCTTTTATTTTTTTAGATGCTTTAGTTTTAAGGCAAGTTATTTGTTTTGAACGCGGACAACCAATCAGACAGACTTTCCATAAATATTTTTTTTTCTTCAAAATTTTATAAAATATCAAAAAATTTATTTGTATGACTCTTCTTTTTAAAATCTCATCGTGTAATTTAAACGTTTCATGCTTAACACATTCAGATCACAGAGTCCATCAATTATCGTGGAAACAGAATTAATGTGCAGACCTACAGACATAGTGTCACTATAGTTTTCCGTATTAAGGAGGAGCTAAAACGTGCCTATTAGTCAAACTCTTTTATTTTAGGATAAAAAAAACTATAAAATATATCAAAATTCAAAAGCAATGTTATCATTCTAGTTCATAATTCATAAAATAATGATATAATGATCATTGCGTGCAAGTGATATTGCTATAAGAAATTTCCAAATTCATTTTTTTAATAGAAAGATGTGCTAATCCAGTGGCGCATTTGTAATGGGAAATGAAGGTTTTATTATTATTACTTTGTTCAACATTTTATGTATATGTGTACTGTTTCAGAAAAAAGTTTCTGTTAATTACTTTTTTTGTATGAGACATATAACTTTTATATGCCTTTAGCTAGTAAATTGGATTAAGGTAAAGAGTATTATCACAAAATTTTTTAGGTATTTCAGATTTTGAGTATAATTTTTTCTAGAGAATGTTCTCAAAGATATTGAAATTACACACAAATATATATATATATTTATGTACACACACACACACACACACATA
>JAOUZG010051295.1:2803214-2843712 GCA_026289955.1 Argiope argentata
TTTGATTACCGGTTGATCTCTGTTTTTCAGAAAAGTATCAAAGATGATTACTCAAAAATGCGTTTATTTAAGTATATCCGATTTAATATGGGCATTTATCGCTATAAGATTAGCTTTCTGTCAAATCTTTGCTCCAGACGAAAAAATGTCAAGAGATTAATATCTATTTTTGTTATCATCAACGATATGCGAGTAATTTATCGCCAAAATCCTCGCCAAAAGGAGAACGGTAAGTTCAGAAAAAAAATTCCACGGCAGAAGTTAATAATTCTTAATTACTATAAGCCAATTAATTCCAAAGCGACCTTTGGTATGAAAAAGTGTATTATAAAGAAGGCAAGAAATTACTTAGGGTTTTACTCAGTTTTTTTCATGGATGCTTAGTTTTTGGTTTTGGAATAGATTGTTAATATGAGTTAACATATAGTGAACGAATGAAAATATTAAAATTATTGGTTAAGAAAATGTGATATATACTAAATGCGTCTTTCTGAAATTGCAAATTATGTAAACTATTCATGATGACTTATAATTCTGTGAAGGGAGTCTCTAGTCAGAAAATAAAAAACAATGAATTCAGTTCTTGTTCCATTGCAAAGATTCAAGTTGTTGCCCTATTTTGGCAGCATTTGGAATATTACCATAAAATCGTTCAGAAATTTGAAATTTGTATAATTACTCAATTCTCGGTGAATTTGTTAATGAATCAAGCACCATAAAATTGTAATACCTTATAGAAAATTGGGAGGAATTGCCAATTCCAGAATTTCTTCATTCTGTGGATATTAGTTGTTGTAAAGAAGAATTGTCTTTCACAAACCGCAAAAGATAGATTTATTTACAGTAGGTATTTTTTAAAAATTGAATTGCTATGGTAATTAACACTTTTTATTCAAAAGTACATATATATTCCTTTGATAACCCGCCAGGTAATGATGATGAGGTACTTCCGGCCTGGCGGTTGGTTGTCGACTCCCTGGAGGGTACACAAATAGTGGAAGGGGTCTGAGTCTTTCTTTTGATGAAGAGGCATAGTTCCTACGAGTAGGGTCATATCTTGACAAGTGATATACCTTAGGATTCAATTACAGTTTCCGTCGGTGTTGCTGTTGTGACGTTCCGGTTATTTAGTTTTATTAACTGTGTACCTTTATTCGGGTCAGAGAGTCATTGATATGACTTTCCTCTCTTCCATCCCCTACCAATCGAAATGAGGTTGAGGTTTCAGGCATGTTGGTTGACATCTTCCCACCTTGGAGGGTACACAAAAAGGTTGTTGTCTGGCTCATCTCATCGATGTTGGAATGTACAACCTAAGGGAATAGTTATGCCGTGGACGGAGATATCCCTGAAGAATCAACCACAGTTTCCACCAGCGTGGATGTTGTGGCTTTCTGGTCGTTCATTTTTGATTATCAGTGAACCTTCTAATATATCAGTCATATGACATTACTTCTCTTTGATCAGCTCATTTTCTGTTGGACAAATAAATCCAGTTTTAATTTGGGTTTTAGAAGAAAGAAACGAGTTTGCAAATAATGTAAAATTGGAATCGTGTATAAATCTATCGGACCAAAAGGGTTAATCTTTTTTTATGCAGCGTGAGGTACCCATCTACGACCCTAAGAACTCTTTTACACGTCGTATTCATGCTATATAGCAGGAATCATGGGATTGACAAAATAATAACAAATTACATTTTATTAGACTCACAATTTCATCATGAACTGCTTTTCCAGTGCTAGAGCTTAATGTGAAATTGACTCGACTCCGCATTGGTCACACTCGTTTAACGCACAAGCATCTGTTATTAGTCGTTCGAGCTCCTTTCTGCTCTAGATGCCAACTGATTTTAATAGTTCTTCGTCTTTTAACATAATTTTTTGTACTTCTGCAGTGAACAGGCAAATGCTCATAGGAGAACGTCGCTACAAAATCATTTTTAAATTTTTAAAAATAATTGGTTTTTATAATTTTATTCAACTCACCACTTCCCTGTAATTTTTTAATCATTTTGTAGTTTTAAAGAATTTTACATAAAAAGGCATTTATTTTTTAACGATAATATTGGTGCAGTATGTCCAGATGTGGCTCTAGTACCATTAAATCACACTATACTATTCTATCCAATCAAAAGAATTATATATGCCTTTTTGAAATAATATAGGCGCTCCAACTTTGAAACAGAGTTACGATTAACCAAATCTAAAATAAGAAACGTAGGTTTTAAATCGGAAAATTCCAACTTGAAATCTGTTTCTTTTAAAGATAGTTATTTCCCTAGATTTTATGTATTCGCATGAATGTATTAAGGTTTAGGAAAACATTGAACAAATTTAATTACTAATTTATATCAGGTATATGGAGATAGGGTACTTGGTTGACTTTGCAGAAATGCATAATACTCCATTTTCAACGTTAATCAATGATCCGTCAGCATTTTGTTAAATATATCATTGTGTTTAACACACTCTGTATAAATCTCTATTTAACTCATTTAGTAACTTTGATAATAAAAAAACACTCATATGATTTCGCGTCTTAGCTCGATAAGGTTCAATGACTCACAATTGATTTAGGTTCTTTATGCTTAAAATATGTTTGTAAACATTGCCTTTTCTTAAAGATGTGAAAACTATATATTAGGTTTACAAAGAGAAAAGAACTTTAATTTCACTGCAATGCATTTGATAAGGACGCATTCATCAGAATATTTTAATTACCGGTTCAAATAAAAAAGAATGCGGAATAGAAGTGAAATTTCTAAGAATCACGTTAGCTTAGCATTGCGAGGAACATTGTTTATGTTAGGTATAGTTGTGCTGATCTTGAAGCTCAAGTGGTCCTGATAAATGAAAAAATAAGAACTTTGTTATTGTTGATACTTTCTAAATAATACATGGAGGTTAAGTGTAGTGATCTAGAAAAATTTTAGTTAGACTTTCTGATAAATCTTCACATTTTCGATCAAACGAAAAATGAATTTTTGGAAAAGGTGCTCCTTGAAGTTTCTAAAATGTCTTAAAACATCTTTGACGTAGACAGCAGAAATTTGACATATTTACACAAAATTTGTCGATCTTGGTACCTTTGCAATAGCCGGGCATCAACAAAATATTGCCAAATAATTTAGAATTCTGCATAAATGCTTACAGTGATTATAAAGCTAAAAACTCCCAAGTAACGTAGAATTCCGCCAATTTTCTTTGGCGAATTTTCGCTGGTTTCCGCTTGCGGAAAAGTTCCCGGATTTCTAATATTTTGCATAAAGTTTATTTTCAGGAAGGTCTTCAGTCCGGCTGTTTGGAGATAATGTAACACAATATTACAAATGGAAGAGAACTAGATAGAAAATATTCTGCGCAAGGCTTAACATTTATAGAGTACACATTGGTCAGATTTTTTGCGAAATAGAAAAAAAAGGTTGTTTATTTTATGTTATATGCGTCTTACTATAGATTTAATTCATTGTTAGTAAATGATTAAATTTATAATTTTTTAAATTCAAAAGTTCATCACTTCTGACTTGATGTTTTATGATTAAAATTTTAAATCTGTTATAAAAAGTTTCTAACTGTCATTACATGTACCGAAAGATTTTTTTTACCCAACATGGAATAAATTCGTCTCAATAAGACTTATATGGTCTTCAGGAGCATAATTATTGAATAAGAAATGTTTGATTTAAAGGAATGTTTGATTTAAGGAAATGTTTGAAATAAGAATGTTAATGTTTGAATTAATGAAATGTTAATGTTTGAAATAAGAAATGTTTGATTTAAGGAAAGGAATAGAGAAATGTTTGATTTAAAGGAAATTCACTGGTGGACATTTTGCATTAGCTAGTCTTACATGAAGCAAGAATAAATTACCGAACCGAAGGAAGAAATACAAAATTTTAGCTGATAATTTTTCGAATTTATTCCAGAACTTTCGTCTATTAGGCTCCATAACCTTTGTTCCACCTTTGTTTGTTTGTTTGTTTAATAGTTCCGTACACTTTGTTCCGAAGTGAATCTCAGGGTTGGCTATCTAGTGAGCACAGCGGGTGCTGTGGAAAGGGGCCCCACGATTAAAGGACCTAAACCTGATCAAGGACTAAAAGAATGTTCTAAACGGTAATAGCTGGACGGAACGAAGAGACAACGCATGTCAAATGAAAAAAATCGATGAATTTTGAGATATACGACGTTTGTCGATATATTACACTTTAGTGCAATTTTGCAACATATTATAGAGATTAAGGGTGGTTCTTTATTTCAATTACTAAATTAATTACTAATTATTACTTTGATATTTCCTACTGAAAAAAATTTAATATAGTTGGATCTGATCATGTCTTTGAAAAAAAAATCCCTGTAGCAGTCAAGACTGAGTTTCAAAAAAGAATTAGCAAAAATTAAGAAAGAATAAAAGCTATATATCAAAAAGTTATGAGCAAATTATTATGCACTCATTATGGTAAGAATAATACATGGTAATAATAAAACATTCTTCATCTAAAATTAGAAGCCACACATTTGTACAAGAACAATTTTTCATGAAATGGTTCTAACGAATATTTGAACGACTATGTTATGAAAGATAGAGCTTCCAATCATTTTTTTGTTTATTCAAGCAATTAATACAAACATTCTAATAAGTGCATCGCTGTGTATTATGAAATTAAAATTTCTTTTTCTTCCTCTTTTAACAACAAGTGATCCAATTGTGATAGCGTTTTCTTTATTAGACGAAATATAACAAAGTTTGGCCACAATACACAAAAAAGTATACTGTTCGGATTTGTCAAAATGACATTGTACGAAAGAACTTCGATAGATATAATCCTGGAGTTGAAAGCGCATTAATAATTGAAAAAATAATACATAAATGCCTATGGTAACAGTAAATATCAACGAAAAACGTTTAATATAGTATCTTAAAAATGTGACTGAAGGTGACAAGCAGCCTTATGTTTTAAAAATCGCATGCTGTTCTCAGGATTTAAGACGGTATCTCACAGCATACTGGCATTTATTCGTCTGGCATGTGACGGTATTTAATCTTTTAAAACAAGAATATCAGGGACATATCCTTGATACACAGAGTCTTTCAAGTAGCGCAACAACCAGGAATCACAATGATTCGGATCATGAGGTTAATTCATGGGAAATGCACGAACAATTACTCTACCATCTGCGAAATCCTGACGCAGGACTTCCTTCACTAGACTTCTGCTGTGAGGTGCTACATCACCCTGCATGAAAATGGTTGAATCTCCTTTCCCAAGTAGGTGCACCACAAATTTCTCGAGCATATCTGCATACCTACCGGATTTTGCAGAACAAGACTCTTGTCCATTTCTACAAACGTAATGGTAAATATACTGGCAAATGATAAAAAAACAGATGAACCATATCAAACTATGACTTCTGGCAAATGTACCGGGAGCTGTTGACCAACCTGTGGACTTGCATTAGCTTCAATGCGACGTCTGTGATTATTCGTAACACTCTGCACATGAAGGAGAGTGTCATCTCTCCATAATATCCGACATGGCAATTCGCCATCCATGTCCAATCGAGCCAACAAGCTCAAAGAAAACTAATTGGTTATTTTTCCCCTTTGAAGTAATACTTGAATAGGGGGTTATATTATAAGGATACAACATCAGGATCAAAGACAATATCTTCTGCATTGTTGAGGAGGGACATTTGTTTGCCTTAAAACTGAAGGTGCTCAGCTGCTACCCAGCTTCTTAGCAATCACCCAATCCACAGCGGCAGTCGCAACTTCTTCAACTTTTTCCTGCAGCTTAACATCCTTAGGCAGGTTGCACATTAGAATTTCTTGCTTTTTGAATCATCCAACTGTTTTTCCAAGTTAATTGTGATCGTTGGTCCTTTATGTAATTGTTTTAATGTAGGCATTAACAAAGAGCAGCTCTGAAATTTAAGGGTGAATTCTTGCAGAATGACTTGAATTCCCACAATATCCCTTTTATCCTCGATGTCGCGTCAGAAAGTAACCGCAAATGAAAATTATATAATGAAGTTTTTCGATTAAATGTAAAAATGTTTTTTTCTTCTTCTTTCGGATTATATGTCACCGGCAGCACCATTAAGGTATTTCTAGTTATCTGATAAACCTGCCAAGTTAAAGAACACCTCACATGGCACTGGCATGAAATAGTTAAGAATTATTAACATTTGGATTGAATTTAGAATTTTCTCTGGATCTGCCTTGGTGCCCTTGACGAATACTGTTAATAGTAGATAAAAATTGAAACGGTCCTTTAGAAATGTATTTCTCAAACGATCGGAGCAAAGACTTGAAATAAAGTTGATTGTAGAATCATAAAATCTAATTCAAAATTTCATACATTCTCATTATTTTTATTAATTCGTTCAAATTTGATAATCCTTTTTTTATTTTGTTTGAAATCGTTGAAAAAGCATGCAAAGACAGACAATCAGCATTTCTTGAAAATCAATGAAAATTTATCATATGTGTACGCTATAAATGCTAAATATGTTTACTGAATCATCAAGATAGGATATTTCAGTGTACACTATTTATTTAATTTATATTCGAACAACATATTCGATTTGGTGCAAAGTCTGTTCACCACATTTCAACCATCTAGCTCAAAGCAGATTTGAGTTATATGTGTCATGCACAGAAGGGTTCTCCAAAAATGTGCTTTTCATAGCAGAGAAATCTGACATAGTATGACTTGTCATAACACTTAAATCCAATTTTTTTTTACGTTTATTATATTTCCGTTATTAAACGAATCGAACAAATTAACAAAAAAACCATTCCTTATTTATCACTATCAGCTATGCTTTCGAAACAGCACAACTTTTTAGAATCTAAACATACCACCGAATAGAAACCACTAACAATTGGAGAGAAAAATTTTATTCTTTTGTCTTATTTAGTTAAACTGGTAAGTCAAACGTTCTAATAAATTTATTGTTGTAAAATGTGTATAAGCAAAATTAAATTTCTCAATTCGTCTCAAGCCGAATACACCATTTACGCATGCTCGGGTATATGTTATTATTATTGACCACTATGCTGTTTTCGTTTATTAAGCAGTCGAAAGAGATGGATAAAGTCCGAAAATATGGCGTATGTAGAAATAATATCAAGTATTGTTTTCCAACGGGTTCTAAAAACCTCTTTTCTTTACAGAGGTGAGAGGAAAAGAAGAGATGTTTACAATTAGCCCATCGTAAATATAGATGGCTGTGAGTGTTAACTCCTACTTATTTAAAAGATTAATATTTAGTTAATTCATCAAAACCGGAGCCGTGGAAAATCTTTCCATTGTGCTAATTTGTTGTGTAAAATCGGTTGGAAGATTTATTTTAATTTTCACAAAACTATATAATTCCTCATGTGACAAAGTAAATATAGGAAGGATATTTTATATAGATCAAAATTATTATTTTTTTTCCTCTGGAAATATATCGGCAAGCTTCAAAGCTTCACAACGAAATTTTATTGCTTTCAAATGGTAATACATTTACATTCAATCCAGATTTTTTTCTGTTTAAGGGAATAACCTAAATTGTTGAATATATTGTTCTTTTAATAATGGTGAACCAAAAATAATTTTGTTTCTTATTTTTTGTTCACTATTATTATAATCTAAATTTCTGAATGTATTATCCTTTTCTTGATAGTGAACAAAACATAAGAAAAAACAACAGCGACAAACTCTTGCGCATTGATGTCTATAATTGGAAAAATCTCTTGATAGAATGAGATATTCTTAGTGCCTCAGTGTCTGGGCACTTGCAGTAGGTTTGAGCGCATTTGTAGAAGAGGAGATAAACAGAAGGAAAGCGTCATCAGTGGGTGAGTTGAGTAGAAGAATGCCGCTTAAAAGTGGTTAAGATGAAATTTAATATGTTTCCCCTCCAAATAATTTAAAACTTTGCATTTTTGTCTATATTTATAAATTGATTCTCCTTTGTCGTCTTTTCCTGGACCTGCATGAAAAGCGTACAAAAAAAATCATGAGTAGGTTTTCCTCTCCCCCCATACAATATTTCCTTCCTACATTTTAAGAAATGTTTTCTGCCAGAGAATGTCCTGTGAAGCAGTGGTACACACTATTCACGAAATATTGAATTTTGGTAAAAATATACCATTTTTAATTATTATTTAACATCATATTTGACAAGATCTTTGTTATGAAGCCCTGGAAAGCCGTTAAGAGTTTCAAAAAATCGAATGCTAATCGAAACTTGTTTTAGACAAGTTTTTATCAAACGATGGAAATAAAATCTGTTATTATATTCACAAAATCCCATGTCAAATTTTGTATGTTCAAATCAGTGCATTTTTTATTTAACTAGGACGTCTTCATATTTTTGAAAATTGCAGACTAACAGACAAAAAAACTCTTTTTTATATTTCGAAGGATATTTGGCAAATGCGTACGCAATAAATGTTAAATCTGTTTGCAGAATAGTTTTTATATAGTTCTCTTCCATTTGTAATATTTTGTTACATTATCTCTAAACATCGAACTAATGACCTTTATGAGAACAAATTTTATTCAAAATATTAGAAACCGGGGTAATTTTCCAGCGGAAGGCAGCGAAAATTCGCCAAAGAAAATTGGCGGAATTCTACATTTGGTAGTTTTTCGCTTTATAATAGTTGCAAGAATTCGACAGAATTCTACATTATTTGGCAATTTTTTGTTGGTGCCCGGCTATCGCAAAAGTACCAAAATAAGCATATTTTGAGTAAATATACCAAATTTTTACTGTCTACGTCAAAGATGTTTTAAGGCATCTTAGAAACTTCAAGGAGTACATTTTCCAAAAATTCATTTTTCGTTTGATCTAAAGCACGAAGATTCATCCGAAAATCTTGCTTAATTTTTTTTACTAGTCACTTCACTTAACCTCCATGTACAAGACAGTAAGTTTCCACAGTAAGAAAGTTCTTTTTTCATTTCTCAGAGCCACTTGAGCTTCTTAATCAGCACAATTACAACTAACATAAACAATGTTCCTCGCAATGCTATGCTGGCAAGAGAAGCAGAAATTTCAGTTATATTCTGAATTCTTATTTATGTAAACTGGTAATCAAAACATTCTGAGGAATGCGTAGTTATCAAATGCGTTGTAGTGAAATTAAAGCTCTTATCTCTTTGTAAACCTATATACATAGTTTTCACAACCTTAAGAAAAGAAGGCAATGCTTACATATATATATATATATATATATATATATATATTACAGCACAAAGAAACTAAATCAATTGTGAGTCATTAAACATTATGGAGTTAAGAACCGAGATCATATGAGTTTCTTTATTTTTTACCAAAGTTATTAAATGAGTCAAATATTGATTTATTCAGAATCTGTTAAAAACCATGATATATTTAACAAAATGCTGTCAGATGATTGATTAACTTTAAAAATGGAATAAAAATGCATTTCTACAAATTCAATCAAGTATCCTATCAGCATACACCTGATATAAACCGATATAAATTATAGAAACTTAAATTTTGATTATTGATTTTAACTATATAAATTTACCTTATAAGAGTGGTTCCGAAAATGTTATGTTTTACTTTATTTAATTTTTTTAATGTTTTGTAGGAAGAGATTTTTTTGTACGCGGACAGTCAGACAGACAGACTTTACAAAAAAAAGACTTTTTTCAATATTTTAAAAAAATATTTACAAATTTATTCACAATACTCTTTATTTAGACGTATCAGACTTGGAACCTCATCGTCTAATTTCAATGTTTCAGATTTCGTACCTCTAGGTCAACGATTGCTGCTGTAATAGTGTTTACAGAATGACGTGCAGACCGACAGACATAGTGACAGGAATATTTTTTGAATTTAGGAAGGAGCTGAAACGTGACTATTAGTCAAACTATTTTATTTTAGGATATAAAACTATAAAATATATCAAAGTTAAATAGCGAAGTTTTTATTCTTGTTGACAATTCTTAAAATAATGATATTATGATTATTGCTTGCGCGTGCCTTATTAGTCAAGTTGTTTTTATCTATCTTACGAAAATGCCAGCGCTGCTCTTCGTGAATCCGACTATTAAAACAGTTTCTTATAGAACCGATGATCATTATTAACTTTCAAAAATAGTTGAAATTTTTTTTTTTTAAAAAATAATTTAGGTGTTGAATGAGGACAAGTGCGAAAAAATGTCAAGCAGGAACAAATAAATAAGTTGGATCTGCTGTTATTAATTTTGCCATAGCTATTGCGTAGGACACCAAAATATTTAATATCACGATCCGATATATTCAGTTCTCGATGGTGCAAAATATATTGTCTTAGATTCTGACATTTCATCCGTATACTATATCACTCATTCAAGAATTTCTCCCAAAGGACAAATATACCCTATTAGAGTGTTTGCATGGAGGTTTTTGACTCTTTTCGAAGTGGATGACGAATGACTATGTTTAATATTAGGAAAAGAAGAAACTCAATCTTATGTGCCCGGTGATATTAACAAACATAACTGCGATATTTGGGCTGATTCAAACGCACAAACCCTCATTCGGAGAAAGTCACATTCTGATGTGGGTTCACTGCTTCTTTTATCATTATCAAATATTTTAATGAAGAGGTTTTCAGACACAGGCTAGAGACTTGTTCCTTACATTCCGGCAGGTATGGCAATATGCTAGAGAAGTTTGTGATGTCCGAACTGCAGAAAATAAATCGTAACGATTCTACCATTTTATTGCAAGGTAGAGCACAACCGCACATTCGACGTCGGTTGAAAGATGAACTTATTCATGCATTTTCGAAATTTAATTTATTGCTAAATGTAAGCCTCTCCTATTTCCCTCCCCCCCTTATTAAAATATGAATATTAATGAATATTATGAATCCGGTGGCAAAGAATATTTGATACTGTTTCTACACATGCCTTATACGCCGAGTTAAATTCCAACTTTCGCCAGCTTTATAATCAGAAACAGCATAGTGGATAGTAATAAGAATAATATTGGTTGATCAGGAGAGATCATCACTCCCTTTTCGCCGAGGAGATTTAGAACCAAATATGGCAACCCAATGTAGTCGTTGGAGGATATCTTCCTACGGTAGACAAGACGCAAGTGCTCGGTGCGTTGGCGATTTTAAAAAGTGCGCCAAAGAGGTGAAGGTCAATCCGGTCGTACCAGTAATAATATGTGAGCGTTGCATTTTCTACCTGAGCATGTTTAAATCGTCTATTCGATATGTGAAAAATTAAGAAACTGTGTTTTGATAATGCACACTTACGACGATGCATTTATTAGAGTGTTTGTATTACCAGTTTGAATAAATACAAAAATAGAATATAATTTATATTTTTCTCAACGATGACAAATTGTGTTTTTTGCAATTTTAGTCTTTAGAGAAAGCTTTGCTGATCCAAAGGCGCATCGGCAATGAGAAATAAAGGTTATGCTATTATTAATTTCTTCGTCATTTTATGTTTATATGTACAATTTGGGGAACACCTTTTTGTAAATAACTATTTTGCGTGAGACATTTATAACTTCTGTAATCATTTATCTAGATAGTTGGAATACGATAAACATGTATTTGCACCAAAATTTTCAGCTTTTTAAAGTTTTCAGTGTAATCTTTTCTGGAGAATTTTATTCTATTTGTTATAAGTTAACACAATAATATTATATGAAGAAAGCTAGATAAACACGATTCAGTGACCGAAAACAGCAAAGTTGCTAGTATAGAGATTAAAATTTAAATTCATACCCCCATATATATATATATATATATATATATATATATATATATATATATATACTAGTTGTCTTTGGAGACCAGTTTTTTTAACCTGTATTAAGGCATATGATATTTTTTTTCAATTTTTAGTTGCCATACAAATTATGTATAATCTTTATGTAGGCCTTAAGATATTGTGTTCATTCTATTACCCATTTCTCTCTTTCTTTCCATTCCACTAAATTTTAATTTTAAATTAAAGTGGAAATGTAGAAACTGCAATGAGCAAAAAGCAAATTTTTTCTTGATTCTAGGCTTAACTAAAATAAAAAGTATGAGAAGGGAAAGTAATATCGTTCGTTATTTAAGTGTTATGCGCTTTACAGAATAAATTTCTTAATTTATGACATCTTAAAGAATTATTCAGTAAACATTCCATGTAGTCAACATAAAATTTAGCTTTTTTTAAAAGGATATAAAGGCTGTTAATAAAAAACATTTGAATTTTTCGGTATACAATAAATCAAAAAATCATTGAAGTTTAAATGTTAGTTTCCCGTTTGCACTAAGTAATCCTCTTTCCCCATTTTTCTTGAAACTTTTAAATAAATAAATTTTTGTATCTTTTGTGATGAATGCAGACGAATTTATTAAGTTTTGAATATTACAACATCAGAAGAATCAATATTTGCATAGTCTGCGCCAATCAGTTTTAAGAAATCTTAAAAGGTGAGTGGTTTTTTTGAGACGGTCTAAGAATGGATCTAATACCGTCGATTTATATAGAATAGTGATATTGAAATCTTCATAAATCGGCCAAATTTAGTGATCGAAGTACTTTAAAGGAGTGCCAAGCATTTTACTTAGTTTATTAGATTCTAAAGAATATTTTGTTAAATATAATTCACAACAAGGGTAAATTACATAAATTGTAGATATTTATTTTATTTAGACCATTTTATTTGCACTAAATGATATTTGTGTCTATTACTATAGATATACATATAATTCAATATTTGTGTCTATTACTATAGATATACATATAATTCAATATTTGTTCGTATTACTAAAAATTATAAAGATACTCAGCCTGAATTAAATCATATTTGCCTTCATGAAGTTGATTTATTGAATTAATTATCATATATATTGTGAAATATAAAAAAAAATTGTCTTGTGTTAACCTTTTAGAAACATTTTTATTGATTTCCTTTCATAGAAACACGTTCTAAAAATTAAATATTTCTTTATTTAATTTGCAGCAATATTTAATTTATTTTTTCCTCAGAACTTTTGTTCACATAATGACAACATACTGACAAAAGATAACTCTTTTTTACATGATTGTGGGAATTAAATAGTTATTTTTCAGGAAATAATATATTTATGTATTTGTTTGAGCATTTGTAAGGGTGGTGTATTCGGGTTGAGAAAAATTAAGAAATTTAATTTTATGAACTTCCATTTTACGACGATGCATTTATTAGAGCATATCAGTTGCCGGTTTGAATAAATAAGAATCTATATATAACTGAAATTTCTCTTAAACATATCGCCTTAAAGGTTGTATGTGAACATCTGATTTATAATATGCCTTGTTGATCTAAAAGCAGAACTGGCCAAGATAATTGAAAAATCTTTCTTTTTTTCTTGTGGGAGGATTTCTACTTATCCAAAACATTTTTACTCTATCATGTTGTTAGGTCAGTTATATAAATCCGAAATATGCTTTGGTTGAAATAGGGTAAATGATCCTTAGACCCACTTTGCAGATTTATAATATTTTGAATCAAATATGTTCTGAAGAAGTTAAACCAACTTGTAGTTGGAATATTATTTATCGCAACAACACCAATCGAAGAGAGCTAGATTGATAAAATTCGTTAAACATATTCAATATTTATAGTGTACATATATGTTAAATTTTGACGAAATACAAGAATGGTTTGATTACCGATTGGTCTCTTTTTTTCAGAAGCGTATCTGACAAGATAACTCAAAAAGGCATTTAGTTAAGTATATCCGATTTAATATGGGAATTTATCGCTACAAAATCAGGTTTCTTTCAAATCTTTGCTTCAGCCGAAAAAAATGACGAAAGTTTAATATGCATCTATGTTATTATTAACGATATGTGAGTAAATAGTTGTTAAAAACCTTGCCAAAGGGGGCACTATAGGTTTAGAAAAATTCTAAATCCACTCTGGAAGTTAATAATTTTTAATTACGATACGCCAATTTAATGCTGACGTTCTTTGTTATGACAAGTGTATTATAAATTAGGCAAGAAATTACTTGGGGTACCACACATTCAAGGTTTTTTTTCATGGATGCTTAATTTTGGGTTTGGAATAGATTGTTAATATGAGTTAACATATAGTGAACGAATGAAAATATTAAAATTATTGGTTAAGAAAATGTGATATATACTAAATACGTCTTTCTGAAATTGCAAATTATGTAAACTATTTATGATGACTTATAATTCTGTGAAGGGAGTCTCTAGTCAGAAAATAAAAAACAATGAATTAAGTTCTTGTTCCATTGCAAAGATTCAAGTTGTTGCCCTATTTGTGCAACATTTGAAATATTTCCATAAAATCGTTCAGAAATTATTAAACTATTACTCAATCTTCGGTGAAATGGTCAATGAATCAAGCTTCTTAAGGTATATGCCTACCTTCGGAGACTTTTTTTTGAAATACTTAAATTTTCCGGAAACAAAAGATGTTTTTATTTGAAATGGAACATAAAACTTTGAATTTAAATGCAATTAAAAAAATATATCATTACTTTTGGAAATATTGGTAATTTTGAGTCAAATTTTAGTGAAAAATTGCACTTACGGTAAAGTTCCTACCAAAAATTCTAATTTATATAGCTCAATAATATTTATGCATGACATAAATAATACCCTTATATGTGTTATGAACTAAAAACTTTGCAATATTTTGAAAAGTTTTTGAAATATTTGAAATTTTTTGTCAAAATTCATTTTTTTAAGAAAAAAAGACACGCTTTTATTACAAAAAATGCAATGAAATTTTTAAAAAGGAAAATAATTAGGTTTTAGTTCATAACACAGATAATACATATTTAAACATTTTCTCAAAATTTCATTTCAAAATATTAAAAAGAATTTTTTGGTGATATTTAGCGTAAAACAAAATATTGAAAAACATAGTTTTCCAGAAAACACATTTAAAGATTTTATTGCACCATAAAAACTTTTTTAAGGTATTTTTATTCTCAAAATTCACCATATTTGTATGTTAATCCCACTTTAACCTCATTTTTAACTAATTTTTTTTTTAGCTTTCAGCTTTTTTCTAGTCAATTTAGTAGAGGGCAATGATTGACGCTTTGATTTTTTAATGCGTTCATCATCGATTCCCATATAGAGTTTCAAGATCAGAGGATTAATTGGAATTGTCAAATGTTTAAAAATAGGCAATAGTCCTTTATATCCAGAATTAAATAATATTGCTGCCCTATAAGCCCCTAAAAACAAAGTTTCCTTCTCCACAAAATGTTCTTTAGGTAAAATTGACCACAAGACGTTGTTAAAACTTTCATTATTGTTCTGTGTCAAACCATGCAAGCATTTTTTTAGTAATTCTCTGTCACAGAGTTCTAAATACGTGGATTTCACAGCTTTCATGACATAACTAGGAAGACCTGGTGACTTTTCTGAATATTTTTTGCCATTGCTTAAAGCTTGCTGATATCGACACCAGCTGTCACGCCCTTCTGGAGACTGCCCGTGCATCAAATTTCTACTGCTAGAACAGCAGTGAAAGAAAGCAGCTATGACAGCAGAATGCATTTTTGCAATATCTCCAACATTAGTGCGGATGGCAATTCCATAGTAATTTTGAAGTTTATCAATGAATTTATCCGTTATTTATCCGTTAATTTTCCTTTTCCACCGAGTCCTTTGATTTTCTTTTTTAGTTTTCTCAGTCTTGATCCTACTCTTTTCTGAACATGTCCTATACATTCAAGTTTTGTAACACTGTCTTTTCCATAAACATCTTTCACTTTAAAAAAAGCCTTAGAGTAACCATCACCATAATATTCAGTGTATTGCAAATGTCGTTTCAATACTGAACGTTCAAAAATTCTGTATGCCCCAACACCTTCCATATTACCTGATGACCCTTTGTAGTTAGAGCATTCATGGTCGCTAATAATTTTTTGTTCACACATTCTGCAGTATTGCGTCATAACTTCTAAATCCGAAATTTTTCCAATATCTATAGATATAGCAGAAACACAGCCATTTAGTGACATATGGCCTCTCCGTTGCCATGTACCATCTACAGAAACACCACAGGTTGTGCTTTTTTTTCAAATTCTGTACTTCTTTAGATGCAGCTTTTAGATTTTCTTCACAACAGTACTTCACTGATTCTAATAGTTTCTCTTCATGAGTTCTAAAAGTTTGTTTAGACACATATGGCAAATTTAATGTGCCCAGCAATTTCTTCCCAGAAGAAAATCCTCTACCAATTAATCTTAATGCCAATACCAATAAAGTATTTATAGAAGATCTTTTACTTATTATGGGGTTTGATGTGAATCCAGCCATAAATCCACAATCACAATATAATGTAAAATTAGAGCAAAGACCTTCTTTGGAACATTCAGTCAATTTCACACCAGTTCCAAAGCAATGAGGGCAAGAAAGAATTGCAAACATTTGAATTAGAGTTTGTATATCCATTATTCTGTTACCATTTAACTCCTGAACGTTCGATTTCAGCACGTCAGCAGTTTCCAAGGTCATCAGCTTTACTGCACTTGCAGTAGACTCATCATTTTTAGGCTCGGCATTACTGTACCTATTTCCATAAAAGGTACGCTTTTTAGAAACTTTCGATCAAGCTTTCGGCATTTTTATACGATAAAAACTGGAATTTAACTTTAAAACAGGAAAAATAAGAAGAATTGGGCTAAAGTTGTGAAGAAATCAATTGCATACAAGAAAAACGCTTTTGAATTATACATGTAAACAAGCTACAAATGATAATAGTATTGCCATTCAGTTACTAAAACTTAAATAAAAAAAACTGCTGCAGATTTTAAAAGAATAGTTAAAAATGAAAAAAGGAACGTTTATTTATATTTTAAAAACAGATTTTGACATTTTTACCGCTTAAAAGTTACAAAATAATCGCGTAAACGTTTTGTTTACATTTTTGCGTCCCTTTAAATTCCCACTTCCGGCTGCAAAAAGTCAACTTCCGGTTTATTAATTAGGCTGTAACTTTGCTTCTAATTAACTTAAGAACAAAAATGAAGCAGTTTTGAAATCTTAAATGTTTGGGCTATAAAATGAGCACGCAATAAAAAATTCGATAATTTTCATGAAAACGTGTATTTTAGGGTAGGCACATACCTTAAAATCGCAATATCTTATACAAAATTGGGAGGAATCGCCAATTCCATAATTTCTTCATTCTGTGGATATCTGTAGTTCTAAAGAAGAATTGTTTTGCGAAACCCACAACAGGTAGTTTTATTTCAAGAAGATAATTTTTTTCTGAATTGCCAATGTTTTTAACACTCTTTGCTCGAAAAGGCATATATTTTCCTTTGATACACTTCCCGGTAATCAGGATGAGGTACTTCCGGCGTGGTGGTTGGATCTCAACTCCCTGGAGAGTACACAAATAGTAGAAGGGGTCTGAGTCTTTCTTTTGATGACGAGGCATAGTTCCTACGAGTAGGGTCGTACCTTGGCAAGTGATGTCCCTTGTGACTCAATTACAGTTTCTGTCAGTGTTGCTGTTGCGACTTTCAGGTTATTCAGTTTTATTAACTGTGTGTCTTCAATCGGGTCGAAGAGTCATTGACATGACTTACCTCTCGTTTATCCCCTACAAATTGAAATGAGGTTGAGGTTTCAGGCATGTTGGTTGATATCTCCCTACCCTGGAGGCTACACAAAAAGATAGGAGTCTGGCTCATCCCACCGAGGTCGGAATGTGCAATCTGAGGGAATAGTTATGCCATGGAAGTAGATATCCCTAAGGAATCAACCTCAGTTTCCACCAGGGTTGATGTTGTGGCTTTCTGGTTGTTCATCTTCGATTATCAGTGAACCTTCTAATATATCAGTCATGTGACCTTACTTAACTTTGATTAGCTCGTTTACGTCTGTCGCATTTGTTATAGATTTTTATTCTAAAACTACTTAAGTGCGAAAATCTTTGAGAAGATCTGGTAAACAGCAAATAATTGAATTTGTATTCAATTAGTCAAATTTCAGTAAAAAGAAATACTGGAAAAACATAATTTTCGCCATGTCTCAGATGAGATATCTTCAAAACCATTCATAGATTTTCCTAAAAGGAAAACCAATTCAGTATTCTGAGACAACTACTTTTAAGCGATTCTGTCTCAATAAAGGATGAAAAGTGGAAGAATACAAGTCTTCTCCAGAATTTACTTTATTGCTAAATGTAAACACCTCCTTTCCTCTCACCTTTAAAAAAGGCGGTTTATAGAATTCGTTGGCAAAGAATACTTGATACTATCTCTACACACGCCATATTTTCCAATTTCACCCCCCTCTTTCGTCTGCTTAATAAACGAAAACAAGTTAGTGGATAATAATAATAATAATAATAATAATAATAATAATAATAATATATACCTGATCTTGTGTAAATGACATATTCGGCTTGAGAAGACATAGTAAATATAATTTTGCTTATACACATTTTACAACGATGCATTTATTAGGACGTTTGAGTTACCAGTTTGAATAAATAAGAAAAAAGAATAACATTTTTATCTCTCGCAAAGAAAATAATCGTACTTTACTATAAACATTTGTTATATAAGGGTGTGCTAATCCGAAGTCATAGCTGATAGAGATAAAAGAGGAATTTTTTTAAAAAATACTTTGTTCTATTTGTATCAAAGCCGAATTATACTAATCTTAAAAATTATCGAGCTTGATGTTTTGACAAGTCATCGTATTTTAGACCTCCCTGTTTCGGAAAAGCGTAATTTTGTGAAGAATCCTTCTGTGCATGACACATATAACTCAAGTTTGCTTTGATATAGCTGGCTGAAATTTGGTGAGTGGTCTTTGCACCAAATCGAATATGTTGTTCGAATATAAATTAACTAAATAATATAAACTGAAAAAACCTAGAGTGATTCGATTCAATAAACATATTTAGCATTTACAGTTTTCACATATGGTAAATTTTCAGTGATTTAAAAGAAATGCTGATTGTCTGTCTGTGTATGCTTTCCCAAAGATTATAAACTAGATAATTAAGAAAGAATGTCAAATTTGAATGAATTAATAAAAATAATAAGATTATGTTAAATTTTGTATGATTTTTTGTGATTTTACAATCAACTTTATTTCAAGTCTTTGCTCCGATCGGTTGAGAAATACGTTTCTAAAGGACCGTTCCAATTTTTATCTACTATTAACAGTATTCTTCAAGGGCGCCAAGGCAGATTCAGAGAAAATTCTAAATTCACTTTAAAAATTAATAATTCTCAAATATTTCATGCCAGTGCCTTGTGAGGCGTTATTTAACTTGACAGGCTTATTAGATAACTAGTAGTGTCTGAACGGTGTCGCCGGTCACATATAGTCCAAAAGAAGAAGAAAATACATCTTTAAATTGAATCGAAAACTTCATTATGTAATTTTCATATACGATTACTTTGTGACAGGACATCGAGGATAAAAGGGAAATTGTGGAAATTCAAGTCATTCTATAAGAATTGCCCCGTAAATGTCAGCGCAGGTCTTTGTTAATGCCTAAACTAAAAGAATTACGTGAAGGACCGATGGTCATAATTAACTTGGAAAAACAGTTGGAAGATTTAAAAAACAAGAATCTCTGGTGTGCAACCTGCCTAAGGATATAAAGCTGCAGGAAAAAGTTGAAGAAGTTGCAACTGCCGCTATGGATCGGGTGATTGCTAATAAGCCGGTTACCTGCTGAGCAGCTCCAATTATAAGGCAAACAAATATCCCTTCTCAACAGTGCAGAATATATTGTCTTTGATCCTGATGTTTTATCCGTATAATATAGCCCCCCATGATAGTATTACTCCCAAGGGACAAAAATAACCTAATAGAGAGATTTCTTTGAGGTTGTAGGCTCGATTGGAAGTGGATGACGAATGGCGGTGTCCAATATTATGGAGCGATGGCGCTCTCCTTCATGTGCAAATAGATATGAAAAATCACAGCTACCGCATTTAGGCTAATACAAATCCTCACGTTGGTCATCTCCGTACATTTGTAAAAATTCAGAGTTTCCTGTGGGCACATTGCTTCTTTTATCATTAGCACTTTTTTTATGAAGATGTTATCAGAAATAGATTAGAGACTTGTTATGTACATTCCAGTAGGTATGGCATTATGCTCGAGAACTTTTCGATACCCCAACTGCAGCAAAGAAATCATGTCGATTCTACAATTTTATTGCAAGGTGGCACACGACCGCACATTCAATGTCGGTTGAAAGATGTACTTATTCATGTATTTCCGAAATTTAATTTATTGCTTAATGTAAACCTCTCCTTTAATTTATATCTTAATGTAAGTTTATTGAATCCGGTGGCAAAGAATACTTGATACTGTTTCTACACATGCCTTATCCACCGAGTTCATCTCCCTCTTTCGACAGATTTATATCCGAAAGCAGCATAGTGGATAATAATAATAAAAATAACGGTTGACCCGGAGAGATCACCACTTCCTTCTCGCCAAGGAGATTCAGAGCCAAATATGGCAACCCGATGTGTTGGAGGTTATCTTCCTACGGGAGACAAGACGCAAGAGTTCAGCGCTTTGGCGATTTTGGAAAGTGCGCCAAAGAGTTCAATGCGGTCGTACCAATAAGAATATATCAACAATGCCTTTTCTACCTGAGCATGTTTAAATCGTCTATTCGACATGCGAAAAATTAAGAAATTGAGTTTTGATTATACACATTTTACGACGATTCATTTATTAGAGCGTTTGTATTACCAGTTTGAATAAATATGAAAATGGAATAAAATTTATATTTTTCTCAGTGAAATCATATTTGTGTTGTTTTCAATATCGGTTTTATAGAAAGATGTGCTTATCCAGTGGCGCATCGGTCATGAGAAATAAAGGTTGGATGTGTATGTGTAAAGTTCAATAGATACCTTTCTGTAGATAACTATTTTGCGAGTGACATGTATAACTTCTATATGCTTTTATCTAGATAGTTGGAATCCGGTAAACAGTATTTGCACAAAAAATTTCAGGTTTTTAAAATTTTGAGTATAATCTTTTCTAGAGAAGGTTCTAGAAGATATTGAAATTCAACCCACACACACAAATATATAAATATTTCTATATATATTAAATTATGACGAAATGCAAGAACGGTTTGATTACCGGTCGGTCTATGTTTGTCAGAAACGTATCAACACGATAACTCAAAAATGCGTTTAGTTAAGTATATCCGATTTAATACGGGAATTAATCGCTGCAAGATCCGGTTTTTTTCTGATCTTTGTTCCAGCTGAAAAAATGCCAAGAGGTTAATATATATCTTTGTTATTATTAACGGTAAGCGAGTAATTAATCGCTAAAAAACTCGCGAAAAAGAGGGCATGATAGGTTCAGAAAAAATAGAAATCCTCTCCAGAAGTTCATAATTCTTAATTACGATAAACCAATTTTATGTAAAGTGGTCTTTGGTATGAAAAGTGTATTATAAGTTTTGCATGAAATGACTTGCAAAACTTATAATACACTCATCAAGGTTTTTTTAAGGATTTTCAATTTAGATTTTGGAATAGATTGTTAATATAAGTTAACATATAGTGAAAGAATGAAAATATTTAAATTATTGGTTAAGAAAATGTTATTTAAACAAAATCTGTCTTTTTAAATTGTAAATATTTTAAAACATTCCTGATTACTTATAATTCGATAAGGGGAGTCACTACTTAGAACAACAACAAAAAACACACAAAGAATTCAGTTTTTGTTCTATTGCAAATATTGAAGTTGCGGTCCTTTTTTTCAGTTTTTTAATATTTCCATAAAATCGTTTAGAAATTCGAATTTTGAACATTACTCAATTTTCGGTGAATTTGTTAATGAATCAAGTACCATAAAATCGCAAAACCTTATACAAAACTGGGAGGAATACTCAATTCCATGACTTTTTTTATTCATTCTGAGGATATAAGTTGTTTAAAAGAAGAATGGTATTGTGAAAACCACAGATGTTAATTTCATTTAAAGAAGATAATTTTTATTGACTTGTCGTGGTTTTTAGCGTTTCGTATTCAAAAGGACACATATATCCCTTTGATACCCCTTCAGGGAATCAAAATGAAATGCTTCCGGCCTGGTGGTTGGATCTCGACACCCTGGAGGGTACACAAATAGTAGAAGGGGTCTGAGTCTTTTTTTGGGATGACGGGGCATAGTTCCTACGAGTAGGGTCGTACCGTGGCAAGTGATGTCCCTTGTGACTCAATTACAGTTTCTGTCAGTGTTGCTGTTGCGACTTTCAGGTTATTCAGTTTTATTAACTGTGAGTATTCAATCGTCTTGGAGGATCATTGATATGACTTATCTCTCTTCCATCCCCTCTCGGAGTATCTCGGAAATGAGGTTGAGGTTTCTGACATGGTGGTTGATATCTTCCCACCTTGGAGGGTACAGAAAAAGGTAGGGGTCTGGCTCATCTCATCGATCTCGGAATGTACATTCTGAGGAAATAGTTATGCCGTGGACGGATATATCCCTGAGGACTCAACCACAGTTTCCATCAGCGTTGATGTTGTCGCTATCTGATCGTTTAGTTTTAATCATCCGTGAACTTTCTAGAGTCTCAGTGATATGACCTTACTTCTCTTTGATCGGCTCATTCTCTGCTGGATAAATAAATCCAGTTTTAATTTGGGTTTCAGAAGAAAGTAACAAGTTAGCAAAAGTTGTATAAATCTATCAGATCAAACAAGTTAATCTTTGTTTATGCAGCGTGAGGTACTTTTTTAAGATGCGAAGATCTCTTTTACACGTCGTATTCATGCAATATGGCAGGAATCATGGGACCGCCTAAATAATAACAAATTACATTTTATCAAACAAACTCTCAATATCATTACGGACTGCTTTTCCAGCTCGAGAGCTCGAAGTCAAATTGACTCGACTCCGCATTGGTCACACTCGTTTAACACACAAATATTTTTTATTTGGCGATGAAGTTCCTTTCTGCTCTAGATACCAAGTGATTTTAACGGTTCTTCGTCTTTTTACTGAGTATCATAGCTTTGATAATCATCGCTTGCAATTTTTAGTACTTCTACAGTGGACACGCAAATGCTCAAAGGGGAACGTCCCCCAAAAACTCTTTTTAAATTTTTAAAAGCTATTGGTTTTTATAATTTTATATAACTCATCACTATAATTTTTTAATCAGTTTGTAGTTTTAAAGAATTTTACATAAAAATGAATTTATATTTTAACCGCACGATTGGCGCGGTGTGGCCAGATATGGTTCTTGTGCCATTAAATCCCACTATCCTATCCTATCCTATCAAAAGAGTTAAATATGCTTTTTTGAAATATTATAGTTGCTCTAACTTTCAAAAAGAGAAACAATGAACCAAACCTAAAAAAAGGAGCATAGAATAGAAATCGGTAACATGAACCTTGAAATACGTTTTTTTTAAAGATAGTTATTGCCATATGTTTTTATGTATTACCATAAATATATTATTGTTTAGGAAAACATTGAACAACATATCTAATAACTAATTTATATCAGGTATTTGGTGATAGGATACTTGGTTGACTTTGCAAAAATGCACAATATTCCATTTTTAACTTTAATCAATGATCCGTCAGCATTCCTTCGAATATATGAGTGTGTTTAACACACTCTGCATAAATCTCTAGCTAGATCATTTAATATCTTTGATAATAAACACAGAAACACATATGATTTCGTGTCTTAACCCGATAATGTTCAAAGACTCACAATGGATTTAGTTTCTTTGTGCACTAATATATATATGTAAGCATTGCCTTCTTTTCTCAAGGTTCCGAAAACTATGTATTAGGTTTACAAAGAGAAAAGAACATTAATTTCGCCACAACGCATTTGATAACGACGCCTTCATCAGAATGTTTTAATTACCAGTGTAATTAATAAGAATGCAGAATATGAGTGAAATTTCTGAGAATCATGTCAGCATAGCATTGCGAGGAACATTGTTTATGTTAGGTGTAGTTGTGCTGATCTTGAAGCTCAACTGGTTATGAGAAATGAAAAAAAGAACTTTTTTATTATTGATCGTTTCTTTCTAGTACATGTAGGTCAAGTGTAGTTATTGGTAAAAATTTTAAACCAAAGTTTGTGATAAATCTTCACATTTTAGATCAAACGGAAAATGATTTTTTTGGAAAATGTACTCCTTGATGCTTCTAAGATGCCTTAAAACATCTTTGATGTAGACAGGAGAAATTTGGTAACTTTACGCAAAATATGCCGATTTTGGTACTTTTGTGATAGTCCGGCACCAATAAAAATTTTTTAAATAATGTAGAATTTCGCCAGTTTTCTTTGGCGAATTTTCGCTGGTGTCCGGCTAACGGAAAAGTGCCCAGATCTCTTATATTTTGAATACAATTTTCTCTGGAAGGTCGTCAGTCCGACAGTATGAATATAATAAAACACAACATTACAAATAGAAGAGAACTAGATAGAAAATATTCTGCTAACAGATTTAAAATTTATAAAGCAAACATTTGTCAAATTTTCTTTGAAACAGAAAAAAAGTTGTTGTCCGTCGGTCCGCAATTTCGGAAATATGTAGACACCATAATTTTAAAAAATACTCGGTTTTGAATGTAAAAAAATTTCGTATGGGATTTTGTGAATATAATATCAGATTTCATTTCCATCGTTTAAAAAAACTTTTTTAAAATGCATATCCAATTTTTTGAAACTGTTAGCGGTATGCCAGAGCTTCATAACAAAAATCTTGTCAAGGATGATGCTTCAGAATAATTAAAAATGGTATATTTTTACCAAAATTCAATATTTCGTAACTAGTGTATACCACTGCTTCATAAGACATTCTCTGGCAGGAAACATTTCTTAAAAAGTAGGAAGGAAATATATTTGGAGGGTGTGAACTGAGGAAACACTACTACTAATTTTGTTGTCTGCTTTTAATTTAATTTCAGAAAAATATGATGAAGGAGAATCAATTATTTAATGGGGACAAAAATGTAAAGTTTTAAATTATTTGGAGGGGAAACATACTAAATTTCATCTTAACCACTTTTAAGCAGCATTCTTCTACTCAACTGACTCACTGATGACGCTTTACTTCTGTTTATCTCCTCTGGTACAAATGCGCTGAAACATACTGGACCTGCCCAGACACTGAGGCTCTAAGCATATCTAATTTTATTAGGAGATTTTTCGGTTATAGTCATCAATGAGCACGATTTTGTCGCTGTTGTTCTTTCTTATGATTTGTTCACTGTTAATAAAAGAATTATATGTATTCAGCAATTTAGATTATTTCCCGAAACCGAAAAAACTGTAGGAAAAGTAAATGTATTTTCATTTAAAAGCAATAAAAAATGGTTGTGTCGTTTTGAAGCTTGCCGATGTATTTCGTGCGCAAAAAATATCTATTTTGATCTATCTAAAATATCCTTCCTATATTTACTTTGTTACATGATAAATTGTATAGTGTTATGAAAATTAAATTATATCTTTTACCCGATTTTACACAGCAAATTAGTATAATGGAGTGATTTTCCACATCTGTGGACTTGATGAATAACATCAATATCAACGATGAAAATAAATAGTAGATAACACAAACAGCCGTCTGTATTTAATTGGGTGGCAACCACCTTGTTCTAATTCTAGGGTTTGGAACCGGAGGGTTTTAGATTCAATATCCGAATCCATCTCAAAACTATCGAGATCGTGGATGTGGTTTGCGTTAAATCCGTCATGACCAATAACTGACATTTGATTTCAACTATCTATTTGAAATATTATGAATTGTCTTTTCATCGAATTTCCAGATTTATACAATTTTAAGTATAACCTGTTCTGAATAAGTTAATTCAACTTGTTGAAAAATAAGTTAGCACAATAATATCAAACGATGAGAGCTAGATAAATATAGTTCACCGACCGTAGTGGCTAAAAGAAAGATTGATATTAAAATTCAATATCTAATATCGTCGATTTATATACAGCAGTGATTTTGAAATCTTCGTAATTTGGCGAGCTTAAGAGATTGATGTACTTTATTAGAAGGCAAATCATTTTTATTTAGGATATTAGATTCCCAAGTATATTTTGTTATATATGATTCACAAGGCAGACGATAATTGAAAAAATTTAATTTCGTAATTACTCAGCATTTATTGACCCAAATCACAACAACTGTAGATATTTATTTAATTTAGACCATTTTAATTTCATTAAACAATATATTTGCCTATTATTAAAGATTCACAAATTGGCTGTTGGGTCCGTATTTGTGTGGATACTCTACCGAAATTGAACCACAATTGCTTTCATGAAGTTGATTTATTGAATTAATAATGTAAATACTAAAAAAAGCTTTATTTTGAATTTACTTTTTAGAAAACCTTTTTTATTTATTCCTTTTCATAGAATCACATGCATAAAATTACATTTTTCTAGATATAATTTGCGACAATAGTTTACGTCTTTTTTCCTCAGAGTTTTTTTAAACATGAAAACAACAAGGTCGTAAAAGATAATTTTTTACCATTCTATTGCTGATTGAATTGTTATTTTGCAAGAAATTAATTACTGAGCAATATTAATAATCTATTTATTTAAAATTCCTTATAAATAAAAATTTAATTTGTAAGTAAAAAATTCATATGATTAAAAAGATATATTTTTGAACTTTAATTTGATATGAACAACCTTTTTTTGCAATAATATTTACGGAAGTTATCGCGAAAAATGTCTAAATTTTGCTTAATTTTATTTAATTAAATTCTAATTAAAAAAATTGTGAATCTAACCATTCTCGAAACCCCTTGTACAGACATTTTTTTTAAAAAAATCAATATTGGTCCAGGCATTTAGGAAGAGTTCAATTACATAAATACGCACAGAAGAATTTTATATATAAAGAAATGTATGTATGTATTTGAGCAAGAATGTAAGTATGTATGCATGCATTTGTATTTGACCATATATATGTATGGATGGATGGATGTAAGGGTGGTGTAATAGGCTCGTGAAATAAAAAAAGAAATTTAATTTTATCAACGCCCATTTTACGACGATGCATTTATTATAACTTATCAATTACCAGTTTTTATAAATAAGAATCTATATATAACTTAAATTTCTCTTAATCATATCGTTTTAAGATTTGCATGTGAACATCTGTGTTATAAAATGCTGTGTTGATCTAAAAGCACAACTGGCAATGATGAATTAGAAATGTTTCTTTTTTTTTTGGAAAATTCTACTTATCTAAGACATTAATTTTATCGTCTTGTTTGTGAGTTATATATAATTGAAATATACTTTGAGCTAAACGGTAGAAATATGGTAAATGATACTTATCCCAAAATTACAGATTTATAATATTTTCGGGTTCGAGTCCCCGGACGGGCCTGTCTGTCCTTCTGTGAGATGTGTGACTATGCCCCTTTGTAAAAAGGGATTGTGCAAGCATACTTGTTGAGTGTGTACCTGAGTGGTACTCTTGGCTCTAGTTGGCGCTACTACAAAAAAAGAGACGCTTATTCGGCTTAAATCTGCTGCTGTATCAGCGGCGGGCTCCTCCAGGCAAGTGCCATTAGTAACAACAACATACCAATCGAAGAGAGCTAGATTGATAAGATTTAGTAAACAGATTTAACATTTTTAGTGTACACATATGTGGTGATTGCTAGACATATAAGCCAGATAACATCCCTCGGACCGAAATGCACTTTCGGCCCAATGGATTTGTTACTCGGCTACTAACCATAAGATTGGGAGTTCGGGCCTAGCGCTATTCGCTAATACCTCCTACAAATGGTAACACGGTCTACCAACCTTGGATAAACGCAACCTTCGCGCATAGTTTCGTTTTACTGTCGTGGCGCCCTCTATCGGCGACTCAAAGCTTTAGACGCGCATTAAATACGACAAGTTGTTAACTTCACCACCAATTCAAATAAGTATCGTTCGCCAACTCACTGGGGAGATACTCTGTGGTGATTGCTATACATATAAGCCAGATAACATCCCTCGGACCGAAGTGCACTTTTGGCCCAATGGGTTTGTTACTCGACTACTAACCATAAGATTTGGTATTCGGGCCTAGAGCAATCCGCTACACCTACACATATATTAAATTTTGAGCCAAATACAAGATTGGGTTGATTGGTTACGGTAATGTGAGTGGTCACATGGAGAGCCCTCCACATCATTCTGGACATGATTAACAACGGCTCCTATTGTGCAATTTCGTCCTAATCTGCTATTGTTTCTGAAAACTAATCTGTTTTCCCAGTCCATATATTGTCCTAAAAGTGTCTAACATCCGGTCAAAATTTCTAGGTCCGTCCCAAAATAGCACTAGCGTTGCTTTACAACGGGGCGTTCATAGATTTATACTAAATGATTTCAGATTTTTTCTTGTGTTAAAACTATCACATAGCCTTTATTTTGTCTAACTTATTTCTTTTGTTTGTTTTGATATTTTAATCAACATATGCTGTGAATTAATTAAGAATTTATTTGTTTAGTTCGTCAACAATTGCTATCAACGAGTACTGAATAACACACACACACAAACACACACACACGCACGCACATCCGTAACAGGTACACACTCAATATCTCAGTGTCGACGTATAAGAGATGCCTTTATATTATGCCTTGGGATTATCAAATCCCATAATTATCATACTAATACTTTCAATAGAAAATTTAATTTTAGCAAAACGAAAATGTGGTCTAATTGACGGCACCTCCCTTGTTAATTTCTAAATTTTAACTTCACCAGTTAAGGGTTAATATCATCAAGCGTTAAATCTCTTTATATCGCACATACTGTAATAATATTTTCATCCGATCCGTACATAGTTAATGATAATGAAGAATTTAAAAATACTATGCAGCAATTCTGTACTTGTTCATGATATTTCTGAAACTGAAAGAAATGAAGATCTAAATAAAAAAGTATAACAACGAATAAATCAATATTTTCAACACTAAATTAGACTAATTAATTATAAAATAGAAATTAATAGAAGTTTCTGAGATCTCTAAAGTTTAACTCTAACAATACTGAAAGTGTCTAAATGCCAATTCAGTAGAAGAAGCTATGGAAGTGAACCGAGTCATCTGGATATCAATGCAAAATCTTCCTCCGCCTTCCGTTAATTTTGAATCAATGAATACCCATAGTGCATGCTTTGCTCGTTAAGAGTGCTCGTCCAGACGGATTGGGAAACAGAAGATTTCCTAAGAACACTCAAAGTCTTTATAAGAGTACAATTGCTTAAAAGCTGTTTACCAAGCGGATATCTCTTTTGTATCACAACCTTAAAACCCCTGAGTGTTGTTTCAGTTTTTGAAGGGGGGTGAGGAATTTTTTCTTGAACGAAAATCTTTAACATTCCAAAACTCTGAAGTATCTGGACTTGATTCAGTTTAGAAATAAGAGGATTAAAACATCAACATTTTTTACCTCATTTTTGCTCTATTATTTCTTCTAAACTACTATATATAACTACTATATTTTCTATATATACTAAACTACTATATTTTATATCTAAATATACTACTATATTACTAAATATATATATACTATATATACTACTATATTACAAAATGTATATATACTATATATACTACTATATCACTAAATTATATATACTAATAATACTTCTAAATATACTACTGTATATACTAATCTATTCTATTTTCCTGTAAATAACAGAAGTAATGTTAAGAATTCCTTAAAAAAATATTCTTAGAAAATGCCACATCGGAAAAGGAACGAAAAATTAGTTTAGTTCAGTTTTAAATAATGTAAACCTAAATCAATTTCAATAACAGTGCATCATTAACTCAAAGGCCTAACTTTAAAATAAAAGAATATTAGATCAAACGAAGCACTTAAAAGCTTAATTTTGCTGATTACCTTTGCAGGTAGAGAAAAAATATAGATATTGTGTAAATCTGTTGAAGTACCCTTAACTTGAAATCCACGCACCACTGATTCCTTTCTTAACACCGAGAGACACTTGCCCGTAACCGAGAGATTACTTTGAAAACGTTTACTTTAATTAGTTTATTCTTTTAGAAATATTATCTATTCCCCTCAGGTGTGCAAAGTACTTTTCCTTCTCTTACGACACTTCACTAACGAAATGTTTAAAAAAAGTGGAGTATTATCGGCCGAAAATCAATTGGATTTCCACAGTTTTACAGGAACAGGGGGAGCTTCACCTCCTACCCAAAGCGGAGGAAATGATAGCCCCCTCATTCCATTACTCGCCTCAATAAATTCCAATTAAACTCATTACGTACAGTAAAGCGAATATGGCTTTAGCTGTTACTTCACCACATATGGTTTTACCTAACACAGTATTGAGTTATAATACTTTCACCTGCACGAGAATAAAAAGCAAGAAATTGGCTAATTTGAATAAAGTAACGAAGTGTTTTTTAGTTCCTGATTGATGATTTGTGGTCGTGAGATTATTTTAAACGAAAGCTGATAAACTTTCCATGATTTGTTTATTTCATTTTGAAGGTTATGACATACACTGAAGTGACAAAAGTCATGGGATAGCAATATGCAAATATACAGATGGCAGTAGTATCGCAGCGAAAAAGTATAAATGCGCAGTTCGTTTTCCAGAGCTTTCATTTGTGTTCAAGTTATTCATGTGAACAGGTTTTTCGTGATTTATGGTGGCACGACGAGAATTAACTGACTTTGAACGTGGAATGTTAGTTGGAGCTAGACGCATGGGCCATTCCATTGCGGATATCATTAATGATATTCCATTGCGATTATTCAACATTCCGAGATCCACAGAATCAAGAGTGTGCCGAGAGTATGAAATTTCAGGCATCCCATCCCATCATGGACAGCGCAGTAGGCGACAACCTGCACTTAACGACCGAGACCACCGACGTCTGTGTAGAATGGTCAATGTTATTAGACACGCAACACTTCGTCAAATAACTGCAGGAATCAATGTGGGACGTACGAGGGACGTGTCCGATAGGACTGTGCGGCGAAATTTGTCTTCCTTGGGCTATGACAGCAGAAGACCGACTCCAGTGCCTTTACTGACAGCACGACATCATCTGCAGTGACTCTCCTGGGTTCGTGAGCATATCGACTGGTCCCTAGACCAGTGGAAAACCATGGCGTGGTCAGATGAGTCACGATTTCAGTTGTTACGAGCTGATGGTCGAGTTCGAGTGGGGCGCAGACCCCCCGAAGCCATGGACCCAAACTGTGAGCAAGGCACTGTTCAAGCTGGTGGTGGCTGCATAATGGTGTGGGCTGTATTTACATGGCATGGACTCGGTCCTCTGGTGCAACTGAACCGATCATTGATTGGAAAAGGTTATGATCAGCTGCTTGCAGATCACTTGCAGCCATTCATGTACTTCACGTACCCACACAACGATGGGATTTTTATGGATGACAATGGGCCATGTCACCGGGTCAGAACTATTCGCGATTGGTTTGAAGAACATTCCGGACAATTCCAGCGCATGATCTGGCCACCTAGATCGCCCGATATGAATCCCACCGAGCATTTATGGGACATCATCGAAAGGTCCGTTCGTGTCCCAACTTCTGCACCATCCACACTTTCACAATTATGGACGTCTATACAGACAGCATGGCTCAATATTCCTGCAGAGGACTTCCAACGACTTGTGGACTCCATGACACGTTAAGTTGTTGCACTTCGCCGGGAAAAAGGAAGACCGACACGATATTAACAGTCATCCCATGACTTTTGTCTCTTCAGTATATATTGGTCATTAGGAGCGAACTACAGAGTAGAGCTTTGAGAAAATGTACTTAATGTCTAAGATTTAGTGAATGGATTTAGTAAAAGTCATCCCATGACTTTTGCCACTTCAGTGTATATACGAAAGTTTGAAAGGCTCTTCGTCTATAACCTCTTTTATTTATCTGTTATCTCATAATAGAAAATTACCGTGACGGCTTTCTGGTACAGAGGTAGCGCGTCTTCCTTTTTTTTTTGAGAGTTTTATTCGCCGTTCTTGGCATGATTGTTCTTTTGCGTCCTGTCTGTGAGATGTGTGACCTTGCCCCCCAGTAAAAAGGGGCTGTGCAAGCAAATGTGTTGAGTGTGTAGCTAAGTCGTACTTTTGGCCTTAGTTGGCACTACTTCAACAATAAGAGACGCTGATTTCGGCTTAAATCCACTGCTGTATCAGCAAGGGGCTTGTCCATGGTAAGTGCCATAAGTAACAACAACAACAAATTACCCTCAAAGCTTTGTGCTTTTGATCTTTTTCATACAAAACCTTTAAAAATTAATATTGATCCAATATTCGTCAAGATAATTAAGATGGAAGGTCCTGATTTTCAGTTCCAAATAGATTATTTGTCATTATAATGTTATTTAAATGGATTAACTTTCTATGATTTATTTATTTTACTTTAGTTAATAGTTTTGATAGACAAAGTTTAGATGCACTATTTGTCTATGACCGGTTTTATCTGTCTATTAACTTATGATTGAAAGTGTCTCTCAAAGCATCGTGCTTCTGATCTTTTTCATACAAAAGTTTTAAAAATTAATAATGATTCTATATTCTTCATGTTAATGATATTTCCTTATGATGGAATGAACTGATTTTCAACTCCTAATAAATTATTTTTGTACTTCAGGTTTTTTTAAAACAAATGTATTAACTTTCTATGATTTATTTATTTGATTTTGAAGGTTATGACAGAGAAACGAAAGTTGGATATGCTCTTTGTCTATAACCTATTTTTTTCTATCTGTTAACTTATAATAGAAAGTTTCCTCAAAGCGTTGTGCTTATGATCTTTTCCTTGCAAATGTTTTAAAAATTATAATATAAAATTATAATAAAATTATAATTATAATAATATAAAAATAATCGTAATAGAAAATTACCCTCAAAGCGTTGTGTTTCTGATATTTTTCATACAAAAGTTTAAAAAACTAATATTGATTTTTTATTCTTCCTGATAATGATATATTCTTACGATGGAAGGTCCTGATTTTCAGCACCTGATATATAATTTATAGTTGTAAGGAATTTTTTTTTAAAAAAATGGATTAAATTTCCATGATTTATTTATTTCGTTTTGAAGGTTATGAAAGACCAATGAAAGTAAGATATGCTCTTTGTCTATAATCTATTTTATTTATCTGTTAACTTATAATAGAAAGTTACCCTCAAAGCATTGTGTTTATTATCTTTTATATACAAAAGTTTAAAAAATTAATATTGATTCTATATTCTTCATGATAATGATATTTCCTTATGATGGAAGGTCCTGATTTTCAGCTCCTGATAAATGATTTATGGTTGTAAGAATTTTAAAGAAAGGGATTAACTTTCCATGATTTATTTATTTTAGTTTAGTTTAAACATTTTGATATTCAAACCAAAGCTGAATAGGCTCTCGGTCTATAATCTATTTTATGTATATGTTATCTCATAATAGAAAATTACTCTCAAGGAGTTGTGCTTCTGATATTTTTCATACAAAAGTTTAAAAAAATTAATATTTATTCTATATTCTTCATGATAATGATATTTCCTTATGATTGAATTAACTGATTTTCAGCTCCTGATAGATGATTTATGGTTGTAAGGATTTTTAAAAAACGGAGTAACTTTCCATGATTTATTTATTTTAGTTTAGTTTAAGAGTCTTAATAAACAAACAAAGTTTAGATGCACTTTTTGTCTAAGACCGATTTTATCTATCTATTGATTCATTATAGAAAGTCACTCTTAAAGCATTGAGTTTCGGACCCTTTTCATACAAAAGTTAAAAAAATTAATATTGATTCTATATTTTTTCATTATAATGATATTTCCTTGTGATGGAAGGTCCTGATTTTCAGCTCCTGATAGATGATTTATGGTTGTGAGGATTTTAAAGAAAGGGATAAACTTTCCATGATTTATTTATTTCGTTTTTAAGGTTATGACAGACAAACGAAAGTTGGATACCTTTTTTGTCTATAACCTATTATATCTATCTGTTATCTCATAATAAAAAGTTACCCTCAAAACGTTGTGTTTCTGATCTTTTTCATACAAATGTTTACAAAGTTAATATTGATCCAATATTCTTCCTGATAATGATATTTTCTTATGATGGAAGGTCCTGATTTTCAGCTCCTGATAGATGATTTATGGTTGTAAGGATTTTTTAAAAAAAGGGATTAAATTTCCAGGATTTATTTATTTTGTTTTGAAGGTTATGAAAGACAAACGAAAATAAGATATGCTCTTTGTCTGTAATCTATTTTATTTATCTGATAACTTAAAAATAGAAAGTTACTATCAAAGCGATGTGCTTCTGATATTTTTCATACAAAAGTTTAAAAAAGTTAATTTTTATTCTATATTCTTCCTGATAATGATATTTCCAAACGATGGGAGGTCCTGATTTTCAGCTCTTGATAGAGGATTTATGGTTGTAAGGATTTTTGTTAAAAAATGGATTAAATTTCCTTGATTTAATTATTTAATTTTGAAGGTTATGAAAAACAAACGAAAGTTGGATACACTGTTTGTCTATAACCAATTTTATCTATATCTTATCTCATAACAGAAAATTATCCTCAAAGCGCTGTGCTTCTGATATTTTTCATACAAAAATGTAAAAAAAATAAATATTGATTCTATATTCTTTATGATAATGATATTTCCTTATGATGGAAAATCCTGATTTTCAGCTCCTGATAGAGGATTTATGGTTGTAAGGATTTTAAAGAAAGGGATTAACTTTCCATGATTTATTTATTTTAATTTAGTTTTAAGATTTTGATATACAAACGAAAACTGGATAGGCTCTAGGTCTATAACCTATTTTATCTATATGTTATCTCATAATAGAAAATTACCCTCAAAGCATTGTGCTTCTGATTTTTTTTCGAACAAAAGTTTTAAAAAATTAATATTTATTCTATATTTTTCCTGATAAGGATATTTCCTTATGATGAAATGAGCTGATTTTCAGCTTCTGATGGACGATTTATTTTTGTAATGTAGTTTTTTTTAAATGGGTTAACTTTCCATGATTTATTTATTTTGCTTTAGTTTAAAAGTTTTGATAGACAAACGAAGTTTAGATACACTTTTTGTCTATAACCGGTTTTATCTATCTATAAATTCAATATAAAAAGTGACTCTCAAAGCATTGCACATTCGATGTTTCTCCTAAAAAAGTTTTAAAAATTAATATAGATTCTATATTCTTTATGATAATGATATTTCCTTATTATGGAATTAACTGATTTTCAGCTCCTGATAAATGATTTATGGAAGTGATGATTTTTAAATAAACGTATTAACTTTCCATGATTTATTTATTATAGTTTAAGGGTTTTGATAGACAAACGAATTATGAATACACTCTTTGTCTGTAAATGATTTTAAATCTCTTAGCTCATAATATAAAATTACACTCAAAGCATTGTGTTTTGATCTTTTATATACAAAAGTTTAAAAATTAATATTATTTTATGTTCTTAATAATAATGTTATTTCTTTAAATTTGTATTGAAAATCTATTTTCCATTTTATTATTAGAGGTATAAATTCCTTTAATGGCTGAAATACATGTGATTCTTTCAATCTATAAACATTTACTCACATCGAATACATGCTTTTCCAAAACGTTTTCCATAGCTATATGCTTTTTTAATGTTGCATTTCACAATTAAATTTTTTTTTAAATATTAAATTTTTGTATATACAAACCTTATTTAAATCTTCGAAATCCTTCCCATTTAGTTTACTACTAAGCCCAAATAAAAAATAGGGTTTTTAAGTTGCAAATATAAATGTTTTCTAGATCTAATCTTTTGTTTAAATCATTCAATATTATCGTCTAGAATATAAATATTTACGTTATCGAAATTATGGAATTGAAAATGTTCCAAATCATGAGTGGATGTTTTTTTTACTAAAATTTTTAATATCTGATCTATAGTTATAAATTCTCAAATTGAATTCTGTACTTATTTGACCTATATAGTTTAGATTATAATCTGAACAATTTATAAGGTAAATTAGGTATTTGAGTTTACCAAAGATTTTAAGATGGCATTATCATTTTAATTTAATCATTAATAGCTAAAGGACGTGGATTACACTTTTTATTTCGCCATAGTTGAAATTTTTTTTGGATTCTTATCTTTTTTTAAACATAACAACAGAGTCAGTAATTTTTTAACCGTGGATGCCACTGAACGAATCTATCTATAGTGCTCCTTGGTAGAGCCTACGACGGGCCAAGCGATATGTTTTATTCTTTATTAGTACTTAGCATAACTTTATTTGTAAGTGTAGATGTAATTCCCCAACCTCATGAACCGGGAATCCTTGGCACAATTCTGAATAGTTAATTAAGCAAATTAATTTCTATTAAAATGCAGTTTGTGGAATTTTTCTGGCCATATAAGGATTAGTATTTTAGACTATAGTCAAACCCTTTATAGATATTTATCCTTTAGAAGGTCATCAGACGGGATTTCTTTTCCTTTAGTTTTCTTTAGCAATTTTCCTAATTTCAATATAATTTTTTTTCTCATTTTTTACTTCTGTTTTCCATTCATCTATGTTCCACTGTGTTTTTAAGAATAGCAGCATACGCGTTCTCTAAATATATTCGTGTATCTTTTTAATTTAATTTTACACTATGGATAGTTTTGTGTCAAGAGCATACATTTCACATTTTTTAAAAAAAATATATGAAAATACAAAAAATATCGACTATTTGGAAATAAAATGTGTAAGATATATACTTTAAGGGTAATGATCAAATTAAAAATGCTAATGCAGGCTTAAAAATCTTTTGCAAATGTAAAAACCTAATTGACTTTATAATGTAATCTAAACTATACAGGTCAAACGACTACAGAACTTTATTTGAGAATAAATAACAATAGATCATTTATTGAAAACTTTTTAAAAAATAAAACATCTGATCATGAATTGGAACATTTTCAATTCCATAACTTTGATAACGCATATATTTATATTGTAGAGGATAATATTGAATGATTTAAGCAAAAGATTAGATCTAGAAAACATTTATATTTGTAACTTAAAAACCCTATTTCCTTTTGGGCTTAGTAGTAAACTAAATGGGAAGGATTTCGAAGAATTAAATAAGGTTTGCATACAAAAAACTTAATATTAAAAAATTATGTATAACGAAAAATGCTAAAAAAAGATTTAAAAGAGGTAAAGAAAAAAAAGGAGGTTATAATATTATATATGAGGAATTTTAAATTATTGCAATTTTTATAACATTTTTGAAAACATTAAATAAAATCAGGAATAATATTTTTAATTTAAGAAAAAGGAAAATAAAGTGTTTTTGAGTAAGGGATTTGCGGACATTAAGTTTAAAAATTCTTTCACCAAATTTATAGTTCTTGATCTTATTAAATTTAAACTTGGTGTTGGGAAAAACGAATTATTATTTAAGGACAAAGATAAATTAAATAAAGAATTCTGTGTTATTAATTAGAGGAATGAGATATTAATTTTGAAAAGCTTAAACTTCCAAAAATTATTCACAACAATAATAATTTTTTTTCTGTTCAAGGACATAACTAATGTTACTATAGCTTTTAGTTACACATTACTTTAAAGAAGGAAATATGCAATTACAATTGCTGTAGCAAAAATCTAGATAAAATTATTGAAGCATATTCCAATTGCAACAATAAAATATATAAATATTACCTAGATGTTAATGAAGGTAATATTATAACGGGTAATTTAAAAACAGTAGAATACAACGCATTAAGAGATTTAATTGAAAGAGGGACTGTAAAAAATCAAAATTAAATTATTGCTGTTTTTCTTGGTCGAACAATAACTTATCTAATAGGTCAACTAGGTGAAGATTGTAGCCTCTTTGAAATAACTGGAAGACACACGTTGTCTTTTATGAGGTTTATTGGTATTGTACGTTACAGCATATGATGGCGAGAGACCAGACGATTTTAAAGAAGATGAAGAAAAAAAACATTCGGTATTACAGTCACAGTTAAATTGATGTTTAAGTAGAATTAATAATAAAAGGCACATGATTAAGCCTTAGTGTAGCAGGCCACGTGATGTTTACATGATTGGCAGCTGGCTCCGCCCAAGAAGATGACGTAGCTAGCTTTGATTCTTAACAGGGACAAAACTCGGATTAAAAGAAAAAAAATGAACAATAATGAAATTTTAACTTTTATTTCAAGAGATTTTGATATTTTTATTGCGAAACAATCTAGGAAATACCATTTTCCAGCTGAGGGTTTCAAGGAATGGAAAGTGAGGATTCTAGAGGAAACTATTATAAATATGAAAGAAAATTAAAAGGAACCTAAAGAAAGAGGGGTTTATTTTAACAAAACTTGAAAAGGAGAATAAAAAAGAGCCTTTTATCGGAATTCTTGCCTGATGGTAAACATAGAGGAAGTCAACAGGCAGGATATATATATATATATATATATATATATATATATATATATATATATATATATATACACAAAGAGAAAGAGATGCTGATTATAACATAGAGTTTGAAACGATGAATTTAATAGAAAGTTCCATTTACCAGTTTGAATAAATAAAATTACATAATATAAGAAACCTCTAAGTGATGCTTCTTTATGGCTGGCTTGTATATAGACATTTCTTTCATAAAATTTTGTGCCTGTTTTAAAGCACAGTTATCAAGAAGGATGGAAGGAATTTTTTTTCTCTCTGTTTTTAGTAGACTTCAGATATAAAATTAATTATTATCAAAGAATCTGTTGTTTTTGATAAGTTGCTGCATTTTAGACCTCTTGGTTTGAAAAATATGTGTCTCAGAAAACTCTGTTTTTTAAGGCATATATAGGTGGTTATAAAAATAAGGGAAACACATTAGATTTATGCATTATTCCTTATTAGAATGGTGTAGAACCGCCTTTGACATTCTATTCTCATTGGAATCGATTCATAAAAGTGATGAACAGTGTTTTAGAGGAATATTGCGACATTTTTACCGGAGATATTGTGAAAGTCCTGGGAGAGATGTCGGCGAATTGTGTCGATTCCGCATAAAATATTTTAAAATAGCCCAAAATGTTTAAATTAGATTGTGGGCTGGTGACTGTCGGGGCCAAAGTAGAATGATTGAATGAGTCTTGCTGATTGGACAGGTGTATTATCACCCTGGGAAATTCCATCTCTTGCAGGAAACATATGTTTGAATTATGATCTGTCAGCACAAGGACGCAAGGAATATGGTTAAGGGCCCCGGCGCCCAAAGGGCGCCATCCCCGATGGGCAAAACTTAAAGTCCAGAGTTACGTCGTTTGTTCTGAAGTGCGGGAAATTTTTCGGGAAGAGCTTTAAGTAGAAATGAGCACGATGGCAGCTCGGCTGGTTAGGGGCCCCGGCGCCCAAAGGGCACCATCCCCTATCGGCAAAACTTAAAGTCCAGAGTTACGTCGTTTGTTCTGAAGTGCAGGAAGTTTTTCGGGAAGAGCTTTAAGTAGAAATGAGCATGATGGCAGCTCGGCCAATGAGGTTGCTTGAATGAAGGTGGGCGTGTCGGATAGCAATTTCTCTGTACGTTGTAGGTGCGGCTTAAGGCGAGGTGAGTTCTCTCCAGATTCCTCTAGAGAGGATGCGTGGAGGATGGGGTATGAAGGATTGAGGGATTAACCAATTAAATTGCGAGAAAGCTCATGGGAAATTTGGAAGAAAAATCTGATTTTTGATATGATTTGGGACGAACAAAAATGGAGTGATAATGCAAATTAGACAAAAAAAAAATTAAAGCTAAAACTGAAGTAAAATAAATCTGGGTCTCCTGGTGTTAGGGTTTCTATTTCTTTTATAGCTGGGTAATCAATATTTTCAAGGTCAGTGTATGGTCTGTTAAAATTTCCCAATTCTTCTCATAGTGGTCATTTAAGTGTTATGACTCGTAGAGCAAAAAAAAAAAAATCACAACATGGCTGCCTATATCAAGGTAGTTCTACTTCCATGCTTACAGGATTGACAGGTCCACCTGTATGCCTTACCTCTGAAATGGGACAATGATAATGAAATTGTGACAATTACCATTATACGATTGTGAAGGTGCTTAAAACACGAGCCCTCTTAATGTAGAACATGCGTCAAAACATATTACTCTCTTATCAATGGATTTAATTATATGAGTGTGTAATCAATGTAGACAACATTCACCATTAACATCTGCGACAAGTGGCTTAAGAATTGCTGTTCTGACATAAATTCTCTATTCATTGAGGTGCTTTCTAAATGAAACCCCTAACTCTGGAGAATTCAGATGAATATTGAGCCCTGCAGTCAATTTTGATGCAGTTGTTCACGTTTTAAGCATTACAATCCGTTTCAATACAAGGCGGTGTTTTTTCACTGATTTTTTTTCCTTTTAAACCACTATTTTACTTTTCAATGCTTAT
>JAOUZG010051295.1:2864574-2882413 GCA_026289955.1 Argiope argentata
TTGTTAACTTAAATGTTACAATGATGCCTTTATTAGAGCATTTGATTTACCAGTTTGAATAAATAATAATACACAATGTAAGAAAAATTCTCTTATCATCTCATTGTGGATGGCTTGCATGTCGACATCTATTTGAAAAAATGTGCTGTTTCAAAAGCACAACAACGAATAGTAAATAAATCATTTTTTATTGCTTTCTTATATTAGCTTTAGAGCAGAGGATATGTATTAAAAAAGCAAATAGTTAAATATATAAATAATTTAATATAAAGTTAATAAAAATATTAATACAAAATTTTAAATAGCATTTGGATTCTATAATATCAGTTTTCTGTTAAATCATTATTATATTCGGTTGAGACAAACGTGCCGAAATTACCATTTCAATTTTTGGTACCTTTAATGGTATGCGAGTAATTAATTACCAAAACTCTTGCGAAAGACGACCCGAAATTGTTAAAAAAATAATGCTAAATTCACTTCAAACAATAAAAGTTGGAAAATAATTCAGTCTATTCTTAAAATAATTATAAATTGTGCAAATTATGTAATGCCCATATTAAAAAATATCTAAAGTGAATGTAACTAGCGTTTTAGCATATAGAGGCAAAAAAAAGGAAGATTTTTTATAGCTTAGATGATTGCTTCTAAATTTTGTGCAAAACAAAAACTATTTTGATATATGTTGAAAAAAAACCTTTTTTGAGATTTAAAAAAATATTCGATGTCATTTTATAATCATTGAATAGATTTTCCTATTGGACTAAACGAAAACAATTTCTCTTATTTTTTTTATTTAGTACTTTCATGCTTAGAAGATGATCACTTTTAAATATTCTCAATATAGCTGCTCTGCTATTTGCAGCAGATGTACAATTATGCAACGTTTCATACCATATACATTGTATATATACGATGCTCATATACATTGTATATATACGATGCTCATATACATTGTATATATACAATGCTCTTAAACATTGTATATATACAATGCTCATATTCATTGTATATACAGAATGCTCTTAAACATTGTATACATACAATGCTCTTAAACATTGTATATATACAATGCTCTTAAACATTGTATATATACAATGCTCATATATGTCGTATCATAATTCTCGGCAATTCTATGGTAGATATTATTATTTAACAATTTTACTATCAATATGTTTAATATATTTTGTAATTACCGGTTTTCTGGTACAGAGGTAGGACGTCTTCCTCGTATTCTAGGAGTCCCGGTTCGGGCATGGTTGCTCTTCTGTGTGCTATCTGTGAGATCTGTGACTGTGCCCCCCTCTGAATAGGTGCTGTGCAAGCGAAAGTGTGATGAATGTGTAACTAAGTCGTACTCTTGGGCCTAGTTGTTGCCACTTCTAAAATAAGAGATGCTCTTTTCGGCTTAAATCTGCTTCTGCATCAGCAGGAGGCTTGTCCATGGCAAGTGCCATTAGTAACAAACAAACAAACATATTTTGTAATTTCCATGATTCTAAAATTTTTGTGTTTCCAAAATTAATTACAATGTTGTTTACAAATAATAAATAAAAATATGATAATGAATTTATTTTGACTCCATGTCTCTGACCGCGTGGGGGAAATGCATATCTTTAGTTATGGGTTGACCTAATAAAGGAATAAATAAATAAAAATGAAATCAAATGAAAATAATTAACAAAAAGGAGAACTTACTTGATTACTTTCTACAGTAATATTTTATTTTTTCCATTAGACTTAAAAAACTATTAAGAATTTTTTTTTTCAAAAAAAATATTTAATCATTGGGAGAATAATGCAATTTTTGAATATTCATATGGAATCTTAAACATGAAGTTATCAATCAAAAAGTGCATGATTGATTTGACGTTAAAATTTTTACGATTATCTTTATCTTCTGTCAGGCAGTGAACAAAATGCAAATTTAAATTAAAGTTTACTTAGTCTACGGATATAGCCTTTTTTTTGTCGTCTTTTTTTGATGTTTTATTTTCATAATAGGTCATTTATTTGGATACATAAATTACCAATTAAAATAAACAAAAATTTAGAATATAAAGGAAAAATATGTGCAACAAGCACCAGAATCCTTTTCATCAAATTTTACTGCTCTATTAAAATATGCTGAAGTTTAAAAAATGTCAGCTAGTTTGTTCTGATTATGAACTCGGTTATGGTTTTTAAATTTCTATATAAACATATGAAATCCTCAAAAGGCCGGATTTCTGGCACAGAGGTAGCGCTACTTCGTCGTGTTCTGCGAGTCCCGGTTAGGGCTTGGTTGTTCTTCTGTGTGCTATCTGTGAGATGTATGACTGCCCCTCCCCTTGTAAAAAGGGGCTGTGCAAGCAAATTTGGTGAGTGTGTAGATAAATCGTACTCTTGCCCTAGTTGGCGCAACTTCAAAAACAAGAGACTCTCCTTTCGGCTTAAATCTGCTGCTGTATCAACAAGGCGGTTTGGCCATGGCAAGTGCCATAAGTAACAACTACAAATCCTCAATGGAAGAAACTGATATTTCTTTGTTGCATTAGACCTAAAGCCCATTTCTTATTTTCAAGGAAACTTAACCCCTACTTTAAATCTAGATTTTGAATTGTATTTGCAGACAGTGAAAAACTTCTCTCTTGTTTTGTTGGTATGGTACACCATATCATCAATAAAACGCAACAATGAGAAATGAAGAATACTCGAATGGAGGAAGAATTTTTATTTTTAATTTTAACAACTATAATATCGACCTTCATACGAAAAAAATTATTTGAATGCTCTTCTTAGCAGAATATAAAAAAAAATAATTATAACATTGATAATTAAGTCTTGATAAGAATGAATTCCATGTTAACTTTTGAAAGAACACACAAATAAATGTAAATATAATGAGCATTAAATTTTACTTTAAGCTTTTAAAATATTTTATTCGTAAAAAAAACTCTGTAAACATAGTAAATAGTTCCATAAACATAATAGGAAAAATATAGATTATCATTTAAATTTGAAAATTTACTTTTTTACGAATTTTTTTATACAACTTCATTTTGAATTGATTTTGAAATGGGGATATTTTTAATATTTCTAAGATATTTAACAAAAAAGTAACCTTTTCATAATCTTTTGTTTTGCTTCAAGGAAAAAAAATTACAAAGATTTCACTTGCTTCACATACTAAATAATAAACTTGTCCCAAATTCTCTATTCAAATATATAACAGAATAAGAACAGTAAAAATATTTTGGAAACACGGAAGTAAGTGACCACATTAACCCTTCTTTGCATGATGATGGAAATTTCCATCATAATATTTAGTCAACAAAAAAAGGTACTCAAAACCCTTGTACTGTAAATTTGTTGTTGCTGGCAACTTTTTAAGCGACTATTCCGTACAAAAAAACGCAGTTGTCAAAAAATAGCAAACGTCACTGTCAATTACCAGGCCTACAACTTGTCGTTCCGCTGTTTGTTGTGACTGGAAGAAATGAGCGAGATTTTAAATTGTTTTATGGAAATTAATTTATTATTAATAATAATTAATTAATTAAATTATCATACAGAATAAAGAAGATTTAGTAAAGAATATTTTTTTATTTATTTAGTACTGAGCTAAATATGTGAAAATGCATGATGATGTAAATTTCCATCATATTATTTTTTACATAATACATATTTTTATTTACACCAAGATTTTTTTAAATATTTTTCCTTTAATCTATAGCATTAATTACATCACCCTGATTTTTTTAAAAAAAGAAAAAATCATGCAAAGAAAGGTTAAGTAAATAATTTTTTTAACAGCTTTAGTACGTCAGAAGAGTTAATTCAAAATATTATTTTCCATAAGCTAATATGAGTCACCTTAAATTAAAAGATCAGTTCTTAGTAAAATTCTTAGTTATTAAATGATGTTCAAAACAAAAAAAATATGAAACTACACTGTGGGTATCAACGAAGACTTTATTTAAAGTATACACCATAGGCCTGAGCAAAACTATCCCAATGATGAAGTAATCAAAAGATTTCTTGTTCCCAAAATTCCTGTGGCCGTGATGGGTCACAATACTTCACAGCGTCCTTAAACTTGCCGTCCTAGGTCCAGTACTTATTTAATTTCTCGAGATTAGAAAAATAATTTACTCCGATGTGTACCATGGGACACTCCGAAGACAATGCAAGTCCATCAAGAACAAAAGACCGGTGTTACTCAAGGGTTGTGGGGTTCCACTCCATGATAACACGTGTTCCCACATCCTCAGGATCACACACGCCTAATGCGTCAATTGAAAGTGGGAGTAGATCGAACACCCGCCTTACAGCCCGGACATGTCACCCTGTTGCTTTTGTTTTTCATATTTTTCGTCCTCAGAAAAAACATCTGAAAAATAAGTGCTTCAATTTGGACGACAAACTCGAAAATGCTTTGAAGGACTGAGTCTCATCATGGCCACAGGAATTGAGGGAACAAGGAATTCTTCTGCCCTTTAATGAATGGGATCGTTATGCTCGGGCATGTGGTGCATACATTGAATAAAATCATTCATACTATAAGTATCATTTTCTACCTTTTCATTTAAACACTCCTTGTAAGTTTTCTTTAAAAATAAAGATTCGCAAGAAAAACTATTTTCAGGGAAAGACGATTTTGCAAAGGAACTTGAAAATGACCCCTTAAAAAGGGAATTCTGTGATTTTTCTATATAACAAATAATCTTATAGATGGTTAAGTCTTTAACTAACCATTGTTGTTAAAATAATTATTGAAACTTTTCAAAAAAATTAAATATAAATATATGTATAAACTTTTAAATATTAAAAATGCTAGACAAATTAGTTCTAAATATGGTTTGAGATTATACTGCAAATTTTTGAATTAGGTTTGAATTATGTTGTTGTGTTGTGACTAATGGCACTTGCCATGGGCACGCTTCCTCTAATACGATCAGCAGACTTTTAAGCCGAAGAAATGCGTCTCTTTGTTTTTATAAGTAGCTCCATCTAGGGCCAAGAGTACGACTAAGCTACACATAGGTCTCGACTTGTGAACCTTAGGTATTCAGGTTCGACACCTGATTCAACCGATGAACCGTCGTGTGTGGGAGTCTGTAGCGCATTAAAACCGTTAGGCCCAAACATTCTCTTTGCTGGTGTGCCTAGGTGTGGAGATGGAGGGATAGGTGAGAAGTCGACCTCGCCATCTGACCGGGGTTCAAAATGGCGAACTCCGTCCTAAAATAGGCCTAGTGTGGCTTTACAACAGGACGTTTATCAAACTAAACTGATTTATACATTTATAGTTTTTAATTTATCAATTTAGAAAATCAAAATATATTTCGATATAGTAATTACTGAATTAGCATTCAATACTCTCATATTTTCGTCATAGTTTCTTTAATATAATTTTTGTAATGAAGGAAAGGAATAGTTAAATCTAAAAGCCACCTAATTATAAATTAATGTTATAATTTTTAATATTAATTTGCAAATTATTGTCTATTTTTACATATTTAATTATTTAACTACAAATACAATATATTGCAGTAATTAACTTTCATTTCAGTAATTAAAATTTTATGCATTTAAAATATATTTTGATATTTAGCTTTACTATCAATTCATTATAATTCAAATAAATTATTTTTATTGATAAAAAATAAAATGCATTTTACATCAAATGTAAAGACCATAATTGGTGTATTTTATTATTTCTCTTTAAAAATGTACAGGGAATATTGTATTTTAAAACAATTTTTACCACTAGTGATTACAGAAAATATGGTATTTAATTCAAAAATAATTGCAAAGAATTGTTAATTCTCTTGTAATCGAAGTTATGTATTAATTAAAGTCAAGGTCTTAAAACTACCTTGCTATACTCAATAATTGCATTAATGTTGTGTTTTTTGTAGATTGTTGTTTAAATATCTATTTGTTTTGATAAAAGTCAGCTTCCCCAAAAAAGAAAATATATTTGCAGCATGTAATCTTCAGTGCTTACGTCGAAATTGTACTTCAGAAAATAGAGGTGATATTATTTTATCAGATAAAAAACAATTATTTTTTTTCATATTTATGCCACTAACAGAAATAATTGCATTACTTAAAGAGAGGGAAATTACAATCAATACCTAGACCTACCCACGTGGTAATCTTCATCGTTGAAGAGTAACCCCAACCAGCACGAATTATCTAGGCAATTGATGATATTGTACAGACAGACAACAAAGGACCCTCTAGGAAGAACATACATTGGTCATTAGGAGCGAACTAAAGACTAGAGATTTGAGAAAATATCCTTAATTTATACGATTTAATGACTGGACTGTTTAAGACTTCTTTAACATCAAAAGGCATCTAAATTTCTTTGTTATTTGAGTCTGTATTCTCACCACACTTCACAGGATTGATCTTTTGGTAATATCGACTTATTGCCAAAGAAACGATTTTGATGTACAGAAATTACGTACTAAAGAGTATCAATGATTGTTTCTCCAAAGGATCATCCGTTGACGAGACTACCACCCCCCCCCTTCCACGATCGCAAGAAATGGCCTTGACTCGGTGTTTGTAGGATTCGGAGTGAGTTCCATTCGTTCTCATAAATTGTCTGCTCTAATTATAAACCCTTTTATCATTTATGTCAACCCATTAAATCCGTTATGGTTCTTTGGATCATGCTTTACTACTTGGGAAACTGTGGCAATTCTAAAGTTAATACAAGCAGCAGGGCTCCCAACTTCTGGAATAGCAAATTTTGTCACACCAAAACTAATCGACCCTCTTGTCCGTCTCTTGTGGTAACTCAGTATAACTTTATAAGGTATATAATTAATAAAATATATAAATAACAAAAAAGACAATATTATTAACATCTATTCGGAAGAAATATACTCACATATTTAAGTATACATCTTTAATATAACAGCATAATATCAAAAATGCATATTGTAATTTTGAAGCTTAGGACTGGAAATGGTAATTTTTTGATAATTTAATAAGTTAGCTATTGCAGTAACAATGAAATATGACAATGTCTGTCATCAAAGCATATACATCACAATTATTATATTTATAAATATTAAAGCTATAATTAACATATTATAGGTTTAATATCTATATATCACTGGGATCACTGGGTTGACTTACAACGGGTATATGGGATGAAATCATGATCTGCAGGCTTTAGTAGAAAGAAAAAGATTAAGCTTATTAAAAAATATGAGCACACAGGCGACATATATTTACATCCGAGACGAACACAGGACAACACAAAGCAATTGACAATAACCCACAAGTAGTAATCGACTACTCCATACACAGAAACCAGACATAATCCAGGAGAGGAAATCCACAGAACTTCGTTCTATAGTATATCCAAACGGCTGAAGTTTCCATCGTCTTCAGGCTTTAACTGCCTAATTTTACCATACTACTGGCTACTCCACACACGATTTTAATGCTATTTTTACAGTAGGTAACATGACCGGCACACAGCGTTGTCACTCCGCATTTAATTCACTATTCTCTCGAAAACTCCTTAATTGTCTTCTTTTCCAACTCCACTTCCGGTTCAATTCACTCTGCAGCTTGAGACTGCTGACTTTTTGGAGGACTCTTAGGAGGCGGGCCGAGAATCTTCTGGGCTAATGGGCTAATCAGGGCACATCTCATTTTCTATTGGACCGACCGTTAAAATTCTCGAAGTTTCTTATAATATCCATTTTGTTGCGAAAGTCACCAAATTTGTCGCCAAGTCGCCCTATGGTCTCTGAGCTCTGAGATCACTGAGTGGGCATCCGCACAGGTTATAATAGAGTTGATAGTAAAACGGTCTTTCTTACGATGACACAATGCATGCTACGAATCAAAATTACAGTTTATAACAATATGAATACCCTGTATATGAGATTATCGCACTACCATCTTATTTCCAAAATACACAGCAAAATTGTAGACTTTAACAGTAAAAAATAAATATAAATAAATAAAAAGCAGATTTATAAAGTAAAATAATTGGTAGGCTGGAGCTATTGCGCCATTAAATATAGTTTTTTTTTAAATAATTACAATAGCAAATGTATTTTGCCAATCAATTTACCAGCAATTGATGCAATTATATGGGATTAAATTGATTTAGGTGGCGTAATTCTTCTTCTTGTGCTTTGATTTCTTCATTGACTTTTCTGTTTTATAAAAGGCTGTCCTTCAGCTGATAATGTTAATTTAATCTCTTTAACAATCTTAGCGTAAAGTATTTCTCTAAATTTAACCGTGTCTTCTCAATTTATATTATTACTTGTTTTGTTGTATTCGATAAATTCGTCGATGGTATATTCCTCCCTCTCACTCTGATACCAGAATATTTATGCCTCGTCTAATCATTGTATACCCGCTCGACACATGCGCATAAAGTATGACTTCAAAAGAAATTTATAGTATCTGAAAAGAGTTACTCCGTCAATAAAGGAAGACTCTAAGCGTTTTTTGAGCCTTGGAATATCTTCGGCACAGATTTGCCAAGGCTGATTACAAGAGTCGCTTCACGTAGAATATCATGTGGTGAGTGACTACATTTATGAATTGTGGTCTACCGAATTCATAAAACTAATTAATGATAATCGTGTCCTCGTGGGCATTTGAAACATCTGGTAAGTCGTAATCACACGGGAAGTTTATCCGATCCTAAAGACAGCATTTCACGATATGTGATCTACATCTACCAGATCTTACTGCTTCGTTATTTTCAAAAATTTATTGTTGTAATCTGAAAACTCTCTTAAATTTATGCTAATTTTAGAAGTCTTCACAAAAAATAACCTGCAGTTGTGATGTTTTAAATACATTTTGTTAGTCGCTGGTCACGAATCTCCATAGGACTATGTCCTATAAATAATTGTATAACTTTCTGAATGATAACGTCGTTCGTTCAAACAAAATAAGGTTATTATGAATACCCTGCATTTTAAGCACAAACGCTAACAGCTTTATTTTTAAAAGACACCAAAATTATTACAATAACTTAAATTTTTTTATCAAATTAATAAAGTAAAATAATTGTTAGGGTGAAATTACTGTGCCATTAAAGTCATTTTTTTGAAAAAGTTTATTTTTAAGTGTGTGGTTGTCTCTTATAGCACATGGCATCAAAAAGCTCGCTGAGACAGTCAGCGAGTTTAACCCGAGTGTACATCTCTTGTATTAAAGTAATGCCAACTAGAGCCAAGAGTGCGATTTTTGTTACACACTCATCACATCCGCTTGAACACCCCCTTTTTATTGGGGGGGGGGGTCACATTCACACTCTTTACAGATAGAACTTAGAAGAACAACCTTTCCCGAACCGTGACTGGATCATGGAATGCACAGATCAAGGGAAAGACGCACTTTCCCTATTAATTTCGATAAAATGCAATACTTAATTATAAGAGCATATGTATATTGCAGATCAATTTACCAGTAAGTCCACCGATTAAGTAGAATATAATTGAAGTTAGATGGCTTGATGCTTTTTTTTCTTGCGCTTTGACCACTTTAATGGCTTTGTCTATTTTACAAACGGCTGTCCTTCAGCTGTTGATGTTCTTTCATTCAAGTGACGCTTTTGTATTTTTAACACCAGCGGGTGACCGATCTCCACTCGGAGAAAACAGGTATCGAAGCTAACTCGAATATTTAAATTTTCAATTGTGATTTATCAAAACAATACATGCCATAAGAAAATTTGTGAAACCATTGGTGAAAAGATAATCGGTCAAATTCAAAATTTCATTAACAAATTTCCCTTAGTAAAAAGCAGTGGAATTAGAATCGTACTTTTTTAAGAGAAAATTTAGTAAAAATATCAAAGTTATCCTTATTTTTTTCTGATGAATGTTGAAATGTCGGAAATGTGGGGCGATTTTCGACTTGGCAACCATTCCTCGTATTATAGTATAAGAGAAAATTAAAACTTAAGCTCCAAGCATGCGTTACGAGTAAAAGGGAAAAAATTATCTTATTCATATGTTGCCATCAGATTGACAAAAACTCAAATTTAAAAAAATAAATTATTATTGCGCATTAAACATATAAAAATGCAATTTTCATCACGTGTCTGCATGAAATGAAAAAAATATATATGAATATTGATATAGATGGCATATTGGCTATAGATGGCAGCACGTTACCACTTGAAAATTTAAGTAGCTATTATGGCGAACTAATAAATTTTGAAAATATCCTATCTGTAATTCCGAACTGCTCAACCGTAGCGCTTCAAAACCGGCGCCAATCGATTCCTCGTGGCCAAAACCCCCAGAGCCCCAAGTTTACCGGAGTTTATTAATTTTGGAGCGATTTTCGACTTGACAACCATTCCTCGTATTAAAGTATAAGATTAAATAAATCTTTATATTTAATAGTTTCTTATCAATTAATGTTATTACTTGTTGTGCAGTAGTTTGATAAATTCCTCGATATTACATTCCTAGTAAAGTTCCCAATTCAGATTGTTTTTCGTGTGTGGCAACAGTAGGATTTAAAAGGATAACGAGAAGAAGCTGGGGCAACACAACTCAACTCAAAAAAGGAAAGGAAAGACGGGGAGAGAAGGCTGACATGTTAGTTTTGAGACGGAAAAAGATTTCTTTGGTAGAACAGCGGATGGGAATTTTCGATGCAGTATTGGAAAGTTGTGACCGTATATAATTTTTATTGTGCTTTATTAATTTGTTTTTAATGTGTCGTGCTGCTGTAGCAAAACGAATAAAGTAGCAGCTGTAAATTCTGGAGTGATCATTGAAGTTTCTCACCGATGACTTATACGATTTACCTTGTTATGAAACCCTCATATTGGACAATTTTTACTTTCCTTCATCTCAAACCGATGCCGGCATGTTTATGCCACGTCTGATCATTGTATACCCGCTCACGCATGCGCATAAATTAGGACTTCAAAAAAATTTCTAGAATCTGGAACGTTTAACTATATTGTTACGTTTTTAGCGTAGCGGGTTCGGATTGAATGGACTTTGTATGAGGACAGCACAAACAAATTTATTTACAGATATTTACAGGTATATACAAGATGAATTTAAAAAAATAATAAAACTTCAGAAAACACAATCCAGCAATAATCAGTCACTTACAGCGTGAATGCACGTCTTACGCACAATAAACACAGTTTGCAAAACAGCTATCGTATAGCACAGCAACAGTCAATCACAGCGAGCTCAATAACACAGCGTTAACAGCAAACGCAAACACAGCTTACAAATCCTTTAGTCCAACGAGACGCTTTTTATTTCAGAGCAAACTCTCAACTAACTAGTGGTTGGATTATTGGGGCTCCTAGCCCCGGCAGGGGCTTATCCCCAGTCATGATGAAATGCTTCCACGTTGCTTTCAGCTACATACGTGACCGTCTGCGAAGTGGACTGGAAAAGTTCTGCAGGCCCTTAAGTAGTAGTTGTTGAGGAGTAGGGGTGGGTGAGAGTCAGGACAGGTTTTGATTGGCTATTTAGGGGTGGTGGGTGTGGAGTTATGCACCTTGCGAGAACTTAAGACTTAGAGCTGATTAAAATCATCAAAAATAAGAGTTTAAGTATGGAAAATAGAAAAAGTTAAAAATAACAAAAGTTAAATTACAATATTGGAAATGAGCGCACTAACACTTTCCGGCTACTCGTCCTTATACAACCGAAAAAGCGCGTGCGCTGAATCTCGTGGAAATTCTCAAAACAACGCGCACAATCTAGCGGCTATTAGACTATTCCTTTCGCCAAACCAATCAAGCTGGCACGAGGCTCCTCGCCAACGTCGCCATCTTTGGCGAGTTTTCGTGCCGCTCGCCCGCTTGTAACAATATCAATAAAGAATTAACTTAAATGCTAGTCCAATGAAGGAAGCTCCGAAGCAAGCATAAGTCCTCTGGATATCCATGCCAAAGTTTTCTCTGTATTTCTTGAAATGTAAGCCAAGGCATACTTGCAGCACATGCTTTGTTCATTCGTGTCGCTTGCAAAGATGTATTGCGGGATAAGAACGTTTTTATAAGACCTCTGAAAGATATATCCGCCGGCTTACTGGCACAGAGGTAGCGCGTCTTCCTCGTGTTCTGGAAGTATCGGGTTCGAGTCCCGGTGCGGGCATGGTTGTTCTACTGTGTGCTATCTTTGAGATAGTGCCCCCCTGTAAAAAGCCCCCCTGGCTGTGCCCCCCTGTAAAAAGGGGTTGTGCAAGTGAATGTGGTGAGTGTGTAGCAAAGTCGTACTCTTGGCCCAAGTTGGCGCTACTCAAATACAAGAGACGCTTCATTCGGCTTAAATCTGCTGCTGGGTCAGCAGCGGGCTTGTCCATGACAAGTGCCATTTGACACAACAACAACAACAAGAAATATCCGATCGTTTATTTCATAGAACGCTACTAACTAAACAGAGAACTTTTATATAACAACTTAGAGAGCCCAAATTTTAATTGCAGTTTTTGATTTAGTTTAGCTGTATTAATATCCCGTTGCTAAGCGACACTAGTGCTAATTAGAGACAGACCTCGTAATTTTGAATTTAATATAACGAGAACCAAGCATGAGCTGGTACCTCCTTTCGGAACTTCCACACCACACTATGGGGGTTCCACTATTTAGAAAATGTCGTATGGAAAGAAAAAGAAAAAAGAGAAATTCCAAATTGAATGCTAATAAGTTAAAATAAGCACATATACTCTGATGGCCAAGAAATCGGATGTCACTTAAAGAACTCATAAAATTGTCAGTCGTTACGTCTTCTTTTAGATACATTGTTAAATCTTTAATTATCTCCTAATGTAATAGGCTAAAACTCATTTGATGCTTTTATGCATTTTTCCATGTCTTACATTCTATAAAATTCTAGTTTCTATATATGTTCTATTCGCTAGTATTTTTCCTGAATTTAAAATAAGTCAAATTCTTCTGTAATTTGCTAAACATTTGGTAAAAAAATCAAATACTAATCTACTACAGCATCTTGTTGTCTTTTAAACTAACTGTGATATTTAATTAGCATATTCATGAAGAAGATCTAATTACCAGCTAGAATTAGTAATTATGCACAATAAAACTAAAGCTAGGCGGTAGCAATTAGGATTTTTCCAGTATTTCTTTGCTCTACCCATGGCTATCTTTTACGAAAGCCTTAGCTGTTGAAAATAAAAGAATGCTTTTTTTGTATATCATTTTTGTAAAAAAAATTAATTTAAGCGAAATCTTTTTAAATAAGGACCAGTTCAAACGTTCTAAATTTGAAGCTGTTGAAAATCCATCTGATTTTTTAAATTGAAAATCGTCCAAAGTGGAAATTTTAAATAGATTTGCTGAAATTAAACTGACGTATGCATAAAAGTGATGAGCAATGTTTCTGTATTTGCTATTATCGAACATTCTTTTATTCTCAACAGCTAACGCTTTTGCAAAAAATAGCCGTGTGTAAAGAAAAGCTGTATTCAACAAATCCGAATTGCTACTACCTAGCTTCAGTTTTATTGTGCACAATTACTTATTCTAGCTGGTAATTAGATCTTCTTCATAAATATGTTAATTAAATTTCACAGTTAGTTTAAAAGCCAACAAGATGATGTAGTAAATTAGTATTTGAATTCTCAAACAATTTTTTTAATTAATAAATTTCAAACAAATTATAGAAGAATCTGACTTACTTTAAATTCAGAAAATATTACTCTTGCTATTATTTCCATTCATATAACTTTTTTGTTTAACCACTTAACTGTTTTATTTTCTTTAAATATTTAATAAGATGACACCTCCTATTTTGGGAATATTTTCTTGATTCAAATAGATATCCATTGAATACATGACTTATCTATGTAATAACTATCAAAACTCGATAAATCGAAGCACATATGGCATTCGGGAAAAAAAGTTAAGTGGTTAAAGTTATATTTATTTTCCCATTTTTGAAATCCATTGTTTAATATGAAAATAATTTCTTTAGTTCTATTAGCATCCCTTTTTAAAGCAACGCTAGGGTTATTTTGGAATGGGCCCAGCAATTTTGAACCACTGTCAGATGACGAGAATTTCATCTGATTTGGCAGCCTCTTTTCCACTCCACTCCACACCTGAGAGAGGAAGTTTGAACCTTCTGGATATCACGTGAAACAGCCCCCCCCCCCCCCCCCCCCCCCCCCCCCTGAGGGAGGAAGTTTGAACCTTCTGGATATCACGTGAACCCCCCCCCCCCCCCATACAAGACGGGTTTTCGTTGAAATCGGGTCTCGAAAGAAACATTTTCTCATCTTTGAAAGAAACTCCTCAGCATTCTTTATTCTGAGCTACCTGTAATGGAAGGATCTTAGAAACATTAAAAATGAGGATTTCGTGCACAGGGTGGCCATAATTAAACTGACAGCGCTCACATTGTTCTGCAGCGCGATCTATTTGCATGAATGACGCCACATTTTGTAGGAAAATTAAACAAGACGGGGGGCAAAGGATTCCGGAAAAAAGTTCCAAAAGTCAACGCCAGGGGTATATGTAGCGCTATCTAATAGAAAATAGAGTGTTAAATATACAAATCAATCCACAAATAAAATTACCCTTTATTTTGCGCATTCAAATCATGTCCAATGTGGCTGCCGTGTTTGTAGACCACATATTGCATTCTGTGCACAGTATTCACAACAGCAGAAAGTAGTCTGTAGGAATCTCCCGTACAGTCCGTGATATGTTATCCTTCAACATAGCCAGGTCCTGGACAACTCCTTGATAGACCTTGGACTTCAGGTAACCCCATAGCCAGAAGTCGCATGGTGTAAGATCAAGTGAATGAAATGTTTCGCTTTTTTAAAAGTGTTGCCATATTGCACTTGAACTAAATCATCAAATGTGCAAAATAAAATGTAATTTTATTTCCGTAATTATTTGCATTTGCTAACACTCTATTTTCTGTTACACAGCGCCACATATTCCACTAGTGGTGACTTTTGGAGCTTTTTTTTCTTTTAGCCTATTAACTGACAAAGGACCGTTACCTTTAAGCATTTTTTTGTGCTTTCTAAAAGCACAAAGTGTGGCTGACGCGTTGAACTGGTTGAGATAGAAGAATTTAAACCAATAACGCACGCTCGACTAAAGAAGGGGATATTGCATATAGACTTTCGATCCGATTGTTTCGAAAAGTAACACATTGTCTATTAAATACCAAGCAGCTAGAACTGTGCCAATGGATGTAACGTGAAATTAGAATAAAGAACTTCTTCTTTTGCTCAACGTTCTCTGTTACCCAGTAAGTGAAATTGCAGATAAAGAGACCTTACTGGTGTTTATGTAAATTTTTCACTTTTTTAAAAAAGTGTTGCCATATTGCACTTGAACTAAATCATCAAATGTTTAAAATAAAAGGTAATTTTATTTCCGTATTGATTTGCATTTGCTAACACTCTATTTTCTATTACACAGAGCCACATATTCCCCTACCGGTGACTTTAGGAACTATTTTTTTGTGGAATCTTTCGTCCCCCATTTTGTTTAATTTTCCTAAAAAATGTGGCTTCATTCTCGCAAATAGATCGCGCTACAGAACAATGTGAGCACTGTCAGTTTAATTATGGCCACTCTGTATATGATAGCAGTAATATTAAAAAATTCATAAAAAATATTCACATTCCAAGATTTATTAAAAAAGAATTAAAAACTTATTTTTTTTACTTTAATTGATATTACCCAAATTATATTACCAAATGAAATTACCAAATCCATTTTAATAATAGTACATTTTTAACTTCCTGGTTTCTCTTTAAAAGAAAGAAATATAAAGTTATTTTGAGATTCAAACAACAGCTTAATTTCATTGTGGCTCTTATAGGCAGATAAAATCCAAGTATTTTCCAAAACTGTTAAAATATTCTTAACATGAAACCTCTGCATTACTGATACCTTTTTAGAAGCCGAGAAACTCTTAACCGTAACTTACTGATTAACCAGAGAAAGATTAGTTCAATTAATCTGTTTTTTTTTCCCCGAAATATTAAATTTTTCTTCCTTTGCAAACCAAGCGTCGCAAAAAGTATAGTATTATTGGCTGAAAGTATATTAGATTTCTTTAGGATTTACAAGAAAGAGCTGATCGATTATCGGTATTATATTAAAGAGGCGATAGACATTATATTCAAAATGTTTTAAATATACAATTTTTTCATCCACTTTATCTGCTAATTTTTTTCGAAATTTTTGTTTCTAATCGAAATTGGGTTTCTAAAAATATTTCAGATAGTTCTTTATTCATGCAAATAATCACCGTTACTGTCGACGATGATACTATAGATTATTCAAAATGTTTCTAAGATTATCAAGACTAAATTGAATCTTTACTGATTTTTTTACAACATTTATTTTAAAATCAAAGCTTGCTCAAAATACCTTATGATGTTTCAGTCATATATCTCCCAATACAAGATTTAAAAAAAGAATGGCAATAAAATTTAAAACTAAAAATTTTGAAACTGCAATCTCAAATTTCATGCTATTATGTGGTATCATTATAATTTTTAAAACAATTTTTCTTCCATAATTTAAGTCATTAATTTAAACAGATTTGGAGCAATTATGTGACTTTCAGAATTAGTATGCGTCGATGTACCGAAAATTAAAGAAGTGGTGGCCCTTCGTGTCAAGTTGTAACTTTTTATTGGTGATAAGTCGCCTACTGTGACCACCATCTAATTTTATCTTATCTTTAGAAATATTACTCATGTATTATTTTCTATGTTGGGAAGAGGCTATCGATATTGCAGTCATGAGCTATTTTTGGGACGTAGTTTTAGGTCTAGCGGATGGCGCTAGGCCCGAACTCCCAATCTTATGGTTGGTAGCCGAGTAACATATCCGTTTGGCCAAAAGTGCACTTCGGTCCGAGGGATGTTATCTGGCTTATATGTAGAGCAATCACCACAGAGTATCTCCCCAGTGAGTTTGGCGAACGATACTTATGTGAAGTGCTGGTGGTGATGTTCACAATTGCCATATTTAATGCACGTCTAAAGCTTTGAGTCGCCGATAGACGGCGCCACGACAGTTGAACAAAGCTATATGCGAAGGTTGCGTTTATCCAAGGACGGTCGCCGGGTTACCATTTTAGGATGTAGCGGATGCGCTGGGCAGAAACTCCGAATCTTATGGTTAGTAGTCCAGTAACATATCCGTTGGACCAAAAGTGCACTTCAGTCCGAGGGATGTTATCTGGCTTATATGTTTAGCAATCACCACATAGTTAAACACTGTTCTACTTATTCGAAGAGATTGTAGAGTTTATGGCGATAGCTTCATAAGTCAGATAACATTTACGATACCGATGTCGACTTTTGTATTATGGTCATGTTACTCGACTACTGGCCTTACTGCCACCTTCGTATCACCACCTTCAATCGGTATATTGGTAAACCTGACAGCGAACCTCTTGCAAAAGTTGTGGCGCCATCTACCCGCAATGAAAACAAAAAAAGTTATCAAATTCACTTGAAGCAAGCAAACAAAGCCGGCAACCCCGTTTCACGTAAACAAGCAAGCAAAACTAAGTCGTCAGGCACACTTGACGCAAAAAGCAACTCGCCATAACGCTTGGGTGCTAAAAAAATCGTTCGTTTCTCCGGCGATTCACTGGTGGGAGAGTACTGTGGCTCTAGCTTCATTAGCCAGATAACATCTGCCATACGGAAATCGACTTTTGTATAGCGGCCATATTACACGGTTACTGGACCAAGCGTAGCAGATTCTTATCGCGACCTTCAACCGGTACAAGTTTTGTTCGGAATACCAATCGGATCTGTACAGTCGGCCACAAAATAAGTTGAGCACCGGTACCCAACCAGATTT
>JAOUZG010051299.1:0-15035 GCA_026289955.1 Argiope argentata
CATAAAAGCTAATTCGGTGCAAAGAAGTGTGTCCTTCCTTCTGCAAACAATTTTGAAATAAGTCAACCCATTACATGTATTTTCCAAAAATAGCTAAGTTGAACAATGCATCTAACCCATACACAGTACTTCAACTGCAGACACTTGGAAAATTGTGAGTTTATCAACAAAAAATATAAGCCTGGGTGAAAGAATCATATCAAACCTGTCAGCGAATTCAAATACGGGACATTTTTTAAAGTGAAGAACAAAAAAAAAATTAGTATGAATGAAATTTCTTTGTATAATCTTAGTTCTGGTAGAGTAAAGTAAATTATCTATAGATTGTAATAAAAAAAATATTGCAGAATTTAAAAAAATTACAAACTAACACACAAAGCATAATGCAATAGATTGACGAATTATAATGAGAATTAAAATACTAGTGATAATCCGAATGGGGTAGTAAACATCTCTGAGGAAAATTCATCTATGTCTATTTAAAAAAATATATTTCTCTTATTTTGGAATACTTTCAGAATTTCGGAAAAACAAATGATATCGGAAGAATGTGATAAGGATTTCCTAGAATTAATTTTACATCTGATTTACTAATTTTGCGACCTGATTACAGAACTTCTACAATCGATAAAATAGAGACAGAAAAGCAGCTATCTTGGCTGCAGTATTAATAAAAGAATCAAATGGTAACTTTTCCTTCTCTGTAACTGGCATACGAAAAAGAATAGAAAGAGCCATAATAAAAAGTAATTCTCTGTAAATCTGATCGTATTTTTAATATTTTCCCGTTTGCTAATTTGACAATGAAGCTAACAGCGATTTTCTTTTTCAAATCGACCTGCCTGCGCCTCTCTATCCTGATCTGAATTTCGACATCGATGTGAAAGCGAAACTGAGTCGAGAATGAGAAACGCAAGAGCAAATTAACGGAAATGAGACACGATATTTTAAGAAATATCGATCAATATTTTATTTTAAATAATATTTCTGAAGAATTAAAGCATTCTCTTTTCTATTATAAGTTTTAAAAATCAAACAAACTGTAATTAAATAAATATTTTTTTTCATATAAGACATAAACTTCACAATTATTTAAAGTTGATGTTTTGGCTAAAATACCAGCCTTAAAAATTCAATACGATAAAGATAGTTAGAAACTCTTAATTTCAAGTACTGCTAAATTAAAAAGAAATCAATTAAAAAAATCTAAATTTAAGAAGAAATGGGTTTGATAAATTTTTAAAAGTATAATGATGACCGATGGCAGGATTACAGTTTCATGAGGACGCGACAAAAAGTGATGAAATTACATCTGTATTAATAATTCTACGAGTTGGTAATTTCCTTACTTTGCTGTTTCTTCTAAAGAATCAACAAACATTTAAAGCTTAAAAACAACACCTTAAAATAAATTTTAAATCATTTTATATTCAATCTGAGTAAAGCAAACAATTATATAGATACCAAGACCATTTTTTACAAACATGTTCGCAACAAAATAAAATGAATAATGCAAATACGACTGTAAAAAATTAATTGTTACATTCTAACATGATACACTAAACAATTGATTATATTTACTAAAATACGAATCAAAATTTTGAACGAAAGAAAACACTTCAATAAGCTTTTAATATAGCATTTAAAAGTAATTTACGGAAAAGCCATATTGGAAAATGCGCTTATTCTACAAAATGAAAGTAAAAGTGAAAATGGCTGAAAATAATGATATTTTTAATCGTTGAAATCGGGATTGGCAGATGTGATTAAATAGAAAAGAAAGTTTGACATTTATACAATTTAAGAATTACGTTTGTATTAACACGAAAATCTATGAAAAATTGCAGAATTGCGTAAAATTGTGATTGGGGAAACTAAAAAGGCATTTTTAAAATTCTAAGTTTTATAAAAAAAAAACGTTCGAGAGTTGTGTGCTCTAAAGTTCTGAGAAAAAAACCCAAATTGAAACTCTAACCCTATGAATGAGACGCATAATTGTATCAGAATAAATCATTCTTCTAGCTGTCAAGGAATGTAGTGAATTTTGTATGAATCCTTCAGCATGTACCGAATTTCGATCCATTTCAAATACAAAAAAGAGGGATTTGATTTATCGCAAGATATAAACGTTTACATTTATACTCACAAAAATATATGTATAAAATCCTCACAAGTAGATTAATTACAAAGTATTGCAAAATATATCTAAACTAATTTTGAAGATCTAATAGGAAAAAATTGAATGGAAATGAGATTATTTTAAATGTAAAACAAAAAAAAAATTCCAAATTTATAATTATACCTTCATTAGTAACCAGCCTGCATTGTTGCTCCAATTACATATATTTGAAAAATGTATTGAATTTACAATTATTTTCCTACACAAATGGGTGTATATAATAACGAAGAATTAAAAATCGTTGTTTCTGCAAATACTTAGTTTTAATCTAAATCGATGTAGAGTTCGGAATAGAAAAAGAACACATAGAAGATATTCTGGCGATAACATATTCTGCAGCTTTTGAAAGAAAGCACCATAATTTCTATAAGCTTTTAATAAAAATAAAAATTTTTAAACATTTTCCAAGTGAACACTTACTACCCAGCAAACAATATGCAATCTTTGCATTTCTGAGAACAGTGTTATTTCCGTCCATAAGAATGTTCTAACGGTTCTTTGCACAGCACATAATAAACATCTTAATAGGTTAAGAAATTCAGAAATTTGAGCATTTATAAATGGTTGTTCTAAATATAAACTTCATTTCAAGACATTTGAATCTTTACAATTTATACAGTTTACTTTCCAAAAGATAGTATCCTACATTGTGAAATCGCAACTTAATTTAATTATGTACTCACCCTTTGGCAAGTGTAATCTCTTGGCAGTGGATTACGCTCCGGAATTATAAATAGTCAGATGTCATTTTTATTTCTATTAAGCACTCTACAAATGCGTTGCTGACATTAAAAAGTCAACGATCTGTTGTTGGCTTTATAAACCGATTTCTTGCCGCACAGATTTCAGCTGAACGGGTCCCAAATTCTACTTTCTCAACATTTGGTTTTATATTCGTCTAATGTTCAAAACAATGCGATTCTTATGATTGGTGCTGGATTTGAAGACCTATTTTTTTTATAAATCAAAGGCTTTTGATATGAATGTGAACCGCAATACAATTTGATTTACTTTTTTGCAGATGAAAAAGTTTTGATTGTGAGAGTTTTAAGGCAGGTTTCTGTCCAAAAGAACATTTTTTTCGTAAATCAAAAATACAATTTAAAAAATATATAATATCCCTAATTTTAGATAATTTTAAAAACAGAATTTAGTCGATAATATCAGTACTTTTTAGAACGCTAGTGATTTTTATATATGCACTTATATACGTTTTTATGCAATTATTTTATCTTTAAAAACTATTTTCTCACATTTTTATCTTTGACAGATTTTTATTATGAAAATTCCAATTGAAATCCAATGCTTGTTTGTTCAAATTTGGTCCAATTTTTCTGTTATTTAAAATAACATATCTTTATTTAGAAGCATTCTATATTTGTTTTAATATTTCAGAATGCAAAAAAAAAAAAATGAAAAGTACATGTTCAATTTCATTTGAACGACTATATTTAAAGAGAGCATAAAGGTACTGCACATTTTTCTAGTTTAGAAAGTAGAAAAAAACACTTTTGAAAATATAAATAAAATTAAGCAACTTTTTCAAACCTCTAAACTAGATATGCTTATATTGCTTTATATGATTTTTAACCAACAGAAAGATCAAGTTGGTTTGTATTTTTCTCTATTTTTAAAAAAAATTGTTAATTTTGAAGATGGTATTCAACGTTAGTGTTATTGTGTGCTAGAAACTTTCTCGATAAACCTTATTTAATTTCCTTTTCCAAATTGAAGATCAAAATCTGGACTTACCGACATTTCGGCTAAAAGAACGTTTTCCAATTCATCCAACCATCTTAGTAACTCTGCGCAATCTTCTGCTGCCTCCTCAAAGGCATTTCTCGCTTCCATTAGATACCATTTGAAAATTTCATTTTCCTCTCTCAGCTTCATAAAAACCTGAAAGAATTTTTATAAATCATTAAAAATATGGAAAGTGAAACAATTGTATACATTGCCTTGATATTTCAATTTCACTTTTTTGCTATTTCAGTTCTCAAGTAAAGTAGTTTAATTTAAAAACGGACCCGAAGCAATGAACTGGTTAGTTAAAAAGTCACTAGAAAACCGTGCTTCATGCATATGAAATAGTACTGGTTGAAGGCATATATATCAATGTGTCTGAACTCACGTATCAACAGATGAAATAGTATAAATGCAGGAATTTAATTTATATCAAAAACAAATTGTTTAACTTTTAAAAAGGGTTTTACTTTAATTCAGACAGTTTTACAATAGAAAAAGAAAGTTCCTTTCCAGTATAATTAATTATTTCAGCATACATTTTAGAAAAACTGCACCAATGGATTTTGCGTTTCTTTGATACATCTATTTAAAACGATATATCAGCTATTTTTTTTTCTTTTCTCAAATTTGAAACATCTGCTGTTATTCAATATCTAGAAGTCTTTCTTGTTTGATCTTTTATTATGAATGTGTAGTTCAAACTCTTCAACAGGAGGAAACTACGTTCCGACTAAAAGTTTTTAAATAAGGATAATTATTTTGCAGCGAAAGAATAAATGAAAAGGAAACGCGAAGTCCCTACTTAAAAACTGAGCACGTCATATAAGGGGTGTTGAAATTAAAGCGAAATTTATAAGTATGAGAAAGTGTTTACATCGATTAAAAGTTTTTTCTGAGACTCTGTTTGAAACATCGAAGAGTTCTCTTAAATAACCTGATCGAGTAACAATCTGCCTCGCCTCGACTCTGCAAATGACTGAATGCAAAATGCTTCATTATTTGCATATGAATATCAATAAAAATGGGTACTCTGGTCTTAACCTCATGTAAGTGACATTGCATAAAAATAATACTGGGTGTTGTGGAGGCCGATGATCGCTCCACAAATGAGAAAAAGAACAAATTGAGAATTGAACTCTTAATTGCGGTGTAACTAATTGATGATAAACTAAGGAACTACGATGCTTCTATAATTGCAGTTTATTTTCCATAGAAGGGGCTTGAAGTACCCCGCTACCAACTGTATGCCTAGCGTTTTTCGTTCCAAGCTCCTACTGGGTGGGTTATGATTCACGGAATTACAAAAAAGAGCAACCCTTGAAAAGGGGCTCGTCAACTTGGCGCGTTGGTAGCAAAGTACTGAACATGCCGCCCCCGTTTAAATATACATTTCAACAATTACAAGCAAAATTACATCGGTTTACATACTTTTGTAAAAACAAGGGTGACAATGAATGCAGTTAATGAACGAAAATAACAAAATGATATTAATAACTCTCAGCTATTATAAATAGCTGCACTTACAATGAAAATGAAATGCAAATAATGATATATAATATAAATAATAAAACACAAATAATTAAATAAAAATGACAGTTAATAATTCAGTTATTAGACACAAGATACATAACAAGTATTAAAGAGGATTGTGAATAATTCAAGGTACACATATAGAAATTAATCATATAAGAAGAAATTAAACTTCCAATGGCAAAAGTGCAATTTTAGTAATGGATCGTTTATAGATACCCGAATGAGTTTTAACATTTACTACTCTTACGACATTGTTCTTACCATTGAATACATTTACAATTCTACCTAAGATCCATTTACAACATGGGAGATTTTCTTCTTTGGGAAAAACCATGTCACCAATTTTCGAATTTTGTTTCTTAATGACCCATTTATGTCTTTGTCGCAAAGTACTTAAATAGTTATTTTTCCATCTTTTCCATATGACTTATACCATTTTTGAAGTTCTTTGCCATATATTCAATCTATTATTTTCAGTGTTAGTTAAATTAGGTCCAATGAGGGATGTGAGTGGTCGGCTAAATGCAGCCACAATCTCTGGAGAAAGACCTTTGCCTTTACTATCACTGGTTCTGGGAGACCAAGTGGGTCAAAAAATTTAACTATATCAGCCAAAACAACTTGGAACTGAAGAAACTTGGTAAGTGTAAATATATTTCTCACTGTATATTTTTAAATATTATAGTTTTTATACTAAATAATGAATAAAAAGGATTTTTTTGTTAAAGTTGTTCGAACTCATTGATTACCTGATTCAAAGAGTTGCAAATGATATTATTAGCGTGAGGTGAAAATGACCATTAGGCCTAATAAATATTTGAGTTAACGATCCATTGTTAATCCCTCGATTTCTTTTAAGAGTTTCATTAAGAGTTGTTAATTGGGTTATCGCCATTTCTTTTCTTGCGTGTATTTTTTTTTTCAAATGATTTGATTTTTTGTTAATTTTTAATTTGGGTGTTCTTAAATTATTGTAGTTATTTTAGTCTTCTTTTACAATTTTTTTGAGTTAACATTATCAAAGAAAAGAGATTTTATAAAAAATTAAATAACGTTCTATGTTTCGGTATGGCAATAAATTTGTGTTATTATTATTATTTAATTTTTTTTGACGTGAGGCTAAAAAAAGCTTAGCCCTGTAGATGATAACGCACCAAAGCCAGCAGCTCTCGTTTTCTCTAATATGGCAACCCGATTTAGCTTTCGCATTGGAAAGAGGAGTCCGCTACACAAGCTCGTTGCTGATGACTTTTGGGAAAAGTGCGCCAAGTGGGCGGTTAAACTACAATCGTATTGTAAGGTTAGGAAAGAAATCTTTAAAACTTAGAATTGAGTAGGCATTTTTGAATGCTCTAATATAAATAGTTTTTAATTATGTCATATTTCGTAAAATAACAACACAAATTTTACTCCCATTAGTTTCAGTTGTTTTTATTTTTCTTTGTTACTGTAAACACTATTAAAAGTTTGTCTAGACAAATCATTATCCCAGCAAAGCTATTATCATGCCTATGAAGTCTTGTATATCTTTTGCAAGTTAATTACACATCTTCATTTATCAGCAAATATTTATTGTACTTTTAAAAAAAAGTGAAAGCTCAATCATTATTCTAATTAACAAATGTGTTTTGTAGGTTCATCAGACCTGGTCATAAAGGAGAGTTACACTGAAGAGAGGCATTTACATAATATTTTATATGCATTGCTGAAAAATTAGCCAGTTCACAGAATGACTGAACATTGAATATAATGCCTAAAACTGGCTGGCAATGTATGAAAATTCATGCATTGCCATACATACAAATATGCATTCATACTGTTACAAGCGGGCGAAATCCGCACCGAAGGCGAAAACGTTGGCGGCGCTTCACAAGGTGCTTGCGCCAGCCGAGTTGACTTGGCGAAAGGAATATTCTGGTAACCCCGAGACAATTCAGTCTGCGCCGCGTTTTCTCTCGGCACTTAAGCCCGACTATATAAGAGACGGGCTACCGCTTTTCGGCAACTAGAGATCCAGTCTTCAAGAGATTCATGAATAGACTCAATAAGGACATAGACAAACTGGGAAGAGAATTACATAACAATGAAATCGTCAACCAAATTGCAGACGCCAAAACCGAGGACGGTTCATTCTGGAAATTAGTTAAAACTTATAAATCTAAAAAACAAAAAATTCCGCCCCTTAAAGGCCAAACTAATATTGCAGTAGATGATAATGATAAAGCAAACTGCCTGGCTACTAGCCTGGAGAACCAATTTAAACTGAACGAAATTACACACGCAGAGACAGAACAAATTGTGGATAATACAGTCGATAGCTTTCTGGATTCACTCCCACAAGAATTTACTGATTTTTCTCCCACCACTGCAGATGAAATCAATGATTATATTCTCAAACTTGATGTTAAAAAAGCCCCTGGAATCGACGGGATTAGCAATGTTATGATCAAAAATCTACCTGAAAACTTCATTATTTTTCTGACCAAAATAATTAATAATATGCTAAAATTCGGATACTTCCCCAACAAATGGAAAACCGCAGCTGTTATCCCAATTCTTAAACCGGGCAAGGACCCAACTTTACCTAACAGCTATCGCCCCATTTCCCTTCTCCCAACTCTAAGCAAAATAGCCGAACAAATAATTTTAGACAGGCTTAATATTTTTCTGGAAAATTACAATATTCTCACACCCGAACAATTCGGCTTCCGCAAAAACTTATCCACAACCCACCAGCTTCTTAGAGTTGTTGAATATATCGAGGAAGGAATAGAAAATAAACAATCCACCGCTGCAGTATTCTTAGACATCCAGAAGGCTTTCGATAGAGTTTGGATCAAAGGCCTTATTCACAAACTAATATCTTATAAAATTCCCCAACACCTAGTCAAAATTATTACATCATACCTCAGCAATAGATCCTTCAGGATTAAGCTCAGCAATGTTTTCTCCGAGATTAAACCCATTCAAGCGGGTGTCCCGCAAGGATCTAAGCTGGGGCCAGTTCTCTTCTCTATTTTTATTAACGATATCCCTAAGCAATTTAATACTTTACTCTGTATGTACGCTGATGATACTGCAATATTAGCGCGTAACAAAAATCCAAATTATACAACCATTGCACTAAACCGCCACCTCAAATCACTTGAAGACTGGTTCATTAAATGGAAAATTGAAATTAATGCTACGAAAACTGAGGCCATTTATTTTTCTAGATCTAACTTTAATAAAAAATTCCCTCCCCTCAAATTAAGAAATCAAATAATCCCGTGGTCTAAGGAATGTAAGTACTTAGGAGTCATATTAGACAAAAAATTAACTTGGAAACCCCACTTTATTTACCTAACTAAAAAGTTTCGAGACCTAACTCGTAAATTCTTTCCCTTAATTTCTCGAAACTCTAAAATGCCTAGAGACTATAAAATACTTATTTACACCGCCTATTTGCGTCCAGTAATTACATATGCTTGCCCGGTGTGGGGGTATGCACCCAAAAGTAATATTAAATCTGTAGAATTACTTCAGAATGTTCTTATCAGAAACATATGCAACATGAAGTGGTATATGCCTAACACAAATATGTACAAATCTCTAAATTATCCACCTCTTAAAAAATTTATACAGAAAATAGCCAAAAAATTCTTTGACAACCTAAAATCCATAGACAATGAAGCTATTGCTAAAATACCTAACTACCTCCCAAATAATAAACTCAGAAGACCCAGGAACATTCTGCTTAACTCTAATTAAACGTTAAATCCTCTCATTCTCTTTAAATTAACTGTTTTTAATTAATTGCAATCATTCTTAATCTTTATCACTTCATACTTAAAAAACATAGTCATCTCGCTGCTCAAACCCATACCTCCACACCCCTACCCGATTAACCAATCACATGCAGCCCTGCTACTCGCCACCTCACCCCATCCCTCCAGAACCGAGGTTTTAAATTCAGCCGCTCCAGCCTGTTTTCCTTCATTCCCAGTGCTCATCGCAGAGGATCAAGTCTCTCTCTACAGCAAGACCACTCAACATCTATCATTTTCGAGGATTAAGCCCCTGGCGGGGCTAGGCGCCTCGTCAACCCCACAACTACTCGCCTTTTCGGCAGTTGATCTTTCAAGGAAGAGAAGCGTTTTGCTGGACTAGCAGAATTTCGCTTGTTATTAGTGAGCTGTGTTTGCGTTTGCTGTTAACGCTGTGATATTGAGCTCGCTGTGATTTACTGTTGCTGTGCTATACTATAGCTGTTTTGAAAACAGTGTTTATTGTGCGTAAGACTTGCATTTACGCTGTAAGTGACTGATTATTGCTAGATTGTGTTTTCTGAAGTTTTACTTTTTCAAGTCATCCTGTATATAGCTGTAAATAAATTTGTTTGTGCTGTCCTCAAATAAAGTCCATTCAATCCGAACCCGCTACGCTAAAAACGTAACAATACATTTTTCAAAGAATTTCTAAAAATGACAAAATATGAAATATATCTCCTATTCATTGAATGGAAATTTTAGGCACTTTTTGTTTCAAAACTGAAAATGCAATTGGAGGTAAAATAAATTCTATACTCAATCAGAAAATATGAGCAACAGGAAAATTTATCCTCGTTTCTTTGAAAGCTACTGTGAGAGATTCTATTCCTGAAGTCGACAAGAGGCAAAATTATTTGTACAATATATTGATAATTATAATGTGAAAGCTGGAGTATGGTTTCTACTGAATGTAACTGCAGAGGGAAATTTGAAACAATTCTATGTAAGATTTCAATTCAATTTATGCCTTAAGAATTTGCTTAGAATTGAAAATATTCCTGACCACGAAATTCCTGTCAATCCAGTTCCATTTTGTCAGCCCAGTGGAAGCAGCCAAGGAGTTTTCAAACTTATGTGTTAAACAAAAGACCAAAATATGATATGACTTTGCATGAAAGATATAATGAAATGCATTTAAGCCTAATACATTACAACATGTAGGTTAATTTCAATTTCCATTTTTTTATTAGAAATTTTTTTTCTTTTATAAGAAAAGAATCCATTTTATTTTGCACAAATATCCTTTTCCTTTATATATTTTGAATAAATTTTATAATAGCAGCATCTTTTTTTCAGAATAACAACTCAAGTTATGTTAATTATAGTTAATTGAATTGTTTTTTCTTTTCATTTAAATTTTTTGTTTTTGTTTACAATTTTAAATGTTCAAATGAAAGAAGTTTTAAAAATTATTAAATAACATTCATATATTTTGGTATTGCAATAACATTTGTATAATTATTTTTATTTTGACATGAGGTCAAAAAAGCTTAGCAAAATACATTTAAATATATTTACTGTAAACTTCAAAAAAGAAATTTCTTTAAAACTTGAGATAATGCAGGCATTTTTAAATACTCGTATATGAATAATTCCTAATTATTTCATAAAATAGTCACAAATTTTACTCCCATTAGTTTCAGATATTTTTATTTTTCTCTATTATTCTAAAAATTATAATATTTGCATAAAGAGTCAATATCAGAATGAAAATATTATCATGTTTATGAAGTTCTATAAGACTTTTGTTTGTTAAATACTTTTCTCCAACTATCAAATATTTTATATGTATTTTTTAATAAAAGGGAAAACTCAGTAATAATTATTGTTTTTTAGGCTCATGAAAGCTGATCAAAAAGGATAAGGGAATCTAAAGAAATGTTTCTTATATATTGCAGATAATTTAGTTATACATATGTATAATATTTACATAAATTGTGTGGTATTTATATAAATTTGTAGAAATACCAAATGCTTCTAGTATTATAAATATTCTAAATAAAATTTAAATGCTTTGTTTATAAATGATGTGACAATATTATTTATTCATGAAAGTCATTGAGTCAGTTTCAGGATGCTACATGGGTGAAAAATTCAGCCTAAAATTTGAAGTAACTTTATCATTTTACTTTGTATTTGTGAAATTTTATTTAATAAAGTTCTTTTTAAACAAATTGTTTTTTTCCTACCTCCGAAAAAATAAAAAGTGGAAAATAATATATATATTTTTAAACATTTGTCAGAAGTAATTTTGTATAATTGAAAGTGTTTGTTTGAAATGGGGCATGAGTAATTTTGTATAATTGAAAGTGTTTGTTTGAAATGGGGCATTTGTTTAGAATTTTCGTGAAATGTTAGAGTTAATCATAGAACAAATTTGGTTCTTGTGCTACAAAGCCAAGTTTAAACTTATAATGAATAAATAAAAAAAAATATTACAAATTTCGAATAATTATTTATTTGTAAAATGTTGTCTATTAGACACTAGGTAACACTAATATTTATAATGAAGTATTAAGTTTCTTCAACATGAAGTATGTAAGTTAATAGTAAACATAAGGAATTTCATGCAAATAAAATGAAGAAATATATAATAGGAATTGTATAATTTAGTGTTTTAAACAAATTTTAACCATTGCATTAGAAAAAATAGGGAAATGTTGAAATTATGCTTAAAAAGGAATTTGTGATTTACTCATTATTTTTTGGTAATTGTCTTGTAGAATGTTATTAATTACACACTACCTACCACTAACATTTATTATAAGGTATAAAGTTTCTTCAACATAAAGTATGTAAGCTAATAGGAGTTTCATATAAATAAAAGAAGTGTTGCATTTTGTGTATGGAATTTTTGTATAAAATTAAGAATTTTTCTTTTAGCAATTTTGGTTCTTTCGCCACAAAACCAAACCTTACTATACATAGATTTAGAAAAGATATTTTAAGTAACTTGTTAAATTGTCCTTGCTAAAATATTGTCTATTGAAGAAACACATAAAAGTAATGAAGGTCAATGTTCAAAATATGTTAAAATAGGAATTTGTGTTTTATTCATTTTTTTTTAGTAATTCTTTGTTTATTGCTAACATTAAACAATATAAAAGCTTATAGCAAACTATAAGAATATATATATATAGTTCTATATATAGTCTAATATATATATATATAGTTCTATATATATTATATAGAACTATATAATATTTTTAATAAAAATTATATAGTCTTATATAGAAAATAGAATTATATAAGAATAATATGCTTTGAATTTTCATGAAATAACTTTAAAAATTAACAAATGGTATAGGCAATATTAAAAATTTAATAGTATATATATATATATATATATATATATATAGTTATATATATATAAAAATGGGCTTTTTATATAATAAAATGAAACTATGATTAAATCAGCCCTTTTTCCCATGCATTTAACATTGAAAATAAATAGGAATTATAAATGAAAGAAACTAACCTTATATAGACATATAAGATTATGTTATTAGAAATAAGATTGGCAAGTGATCAAATTTAAACCTATTTCAGATAATTTTAACATTTGTTTAGCTATAATAAGAATTAATTATTCTATAATAAGAATTAATTATGCTTTAATACTACTACTACTACTAATAATAATAATAATCAGAGTTAAAATTAAAATAATAAAACATGTCATTCTATGAAAAGCAAGTGTTTTATGGAATTTTAAAAATAGCAAACAAATAGAAAACAAAATAAAAATAAATAGCAAACAAAAGTATTCATAATTAAAAAAATAAAGTAAACCACTTAAAATATTTCTAATTTTCATCCGTTTGATAAAAATATGAAAGTACAATAATTTTAACTATTATAACACTAAATTACAGGGTTTAAGAAAAACAAATAACAAACTAATATTTCAATAAGATGCGGCAAGTGTTCAGTAATAAATCGCCCAATGATTGATATTTGACCTCCCATTGCTAAAAAGCATTAGGAAATGGTTGGTAACGTATCGCCCATTCTAAAATACATTGGAAAATGGTTGGTATTGGGTCGCCCATTGCTAAAATACATTGGGAAATGGTTGGAAATTAAGTCAACCATTGATAAAACACATCGGGGAATGATTGGAATGACGTCGGCCATGAGAAAACACGTCGGGAAACGATCCGCAAATTCATCGAAAAGAAGTCGGCGCGATCATCGCCAGGCATTCCGCCGTGGGACAAGACCAATGGTAGCCTGAGATCGGCTTCCGATCTTGGCCCGACATCGCGCGTTCTGTGTTGCGATGTGTGGCCAATGGTTGGCCGACGATCTTTTGCTGCTTGGGAGCACTCATCTCGGCGGCCCCGGCTTAATGCGTACTTCACATTAAAACTTTTATTTCGAAAAAAAAACTACTATTAAAAGAATAATAAATAGTCTTAATTACTCACATTATAATCACGTGCGATGCGGTACTTCTTTTTAGTATTCCAGAGGCGATGTCATAGAATTTCAATGCAAAAATACTCAAAAATCGTCACGATCACAAACGAACGTACGCTGGGGGCAGTGGACATCAATTGAGCAAAGCTGAATACAGTCCATTAGAGGTGGGTCGTTCGTAAACGAACGGGTCATCTAAATAAATGAAATGAATCGGGTTGTATTTTTCTGGAATAGTCGTTCGTTCGCTAACAAATGAGTGGACCTGGCTATTCTCGTTCACGAACGACTGTGTGAAACTTGTACTAATTTCATGCTTGAGAACCTCCTAGAGATAAGAAGACAGATGTTTGTGGTTATGTCTGCAAAAGAATGGGAAAGCAGGTTGAGGGGAGAGGAGGCAAATGTTTCAATGTCACTTAGCAGAAGACTAGTAGTTGACCTTGGGTAATTACACCGGTGAACCCCTTAAAAAGATAAGATTTATATTACAAGAATTTTTGAATTACAAGAATCTATATTACAAGGAATCTTATCACAAGAAATTTCGGACGCTCGTTTAGTAAAAAGGAAGTGCTTTATGGGAGGTAGAGATAAAATTTTTCAGTTCTTAGAAACAGAAAGTGTGGGAATTTTTTTTTTCTGGTGGATGGAGATGGAGGAGGAGGGCATTGCCGTTTATTTATATAAGAGATTTTAGGAAGTTTTAATTGTAAAAGATTTTTATTGAAAAAATGTAGGAGTCGATTACGACTTTTCTGTTATGATACTGAATTTTACCTTTTAATACTACTAATTTAAAAACATTTCAGAAATACTTTATACTACAATATAGTCTTAAAATAAATCAAGTCGAATGTTATATTCCTATCTTTTTGTATTTTGCATGCTCTTTTATTCGTAACTTTAAGATATTATTAGAAAAAATATAAAATAAATTTTACTTAAGTGACGAGCACTGCTATCTTGATGAATTATTTACATATTTTTTCTAAGTATATATATAATTACTTAATTATTTTTTCAAACTAAATAAATAAATAAATATACACATCTATTTCTGTGTCATTGAATCATTGCTATCATAATAAATTATTTATTAAATTAATAAAATTTTTCAAAGTATATATATAGATATATATAATTTTTTAAAGTATATAAATAAATATATATATCACACATCTGTTACTGTATCATTGAATCCTATTATTTTTCAGCTGTTAAAATAGTTATAAATGAAAAAAAGAAAGGAAGGCGCTTATTCGCATTGTTATTTGCTTAAAATGGATTTTATGTTATTATTATTTATTTGCTTAAATATTCTTGTTTTGTTACATTTTGAAACA
>JAOUZG010051299.1:17320-43602 GCA_026289955.1 Argiope argentata
GTATTTTTTGAGTTTTATAAAAATGCATAGTTTTTACTAAAATAAATATTAAAATTTAATAAATAACTTTTAAGATTTATTTTAGTAAAAACTATGCATTTTTATAAAACTCAAAAAATACTATAATTAGAAAATACCCAGTTTGCATATACATACTTATGCAAAGGTGCTTGTCCGAAAGTTGAGTTCAAAATGAATCCTGTCCTTAATTCAATACACACGACTATTGGCATATATTCCTGGAAGTAAAAATAAATAAAAGAAGAATAAATTAAAAAGATTCAAATGAAATCCTGCATATTTCAAGCTAATAATATTTCTATTCGTTTTAATTGTTTCATTGAATTAGTCACTTTAGTATTACAAACTTTCCAAAAATCTTTATCTCGCATTTATTATTTAAAAAATATATCACATTTCCTATTTATTACATTTTATATAATAACGTGCTCTAATATACATTTTTCTAGGTTTTATTTGCTGTAATAATTAACTTTTTTTAAAAAAATTTGAGCTTTTGTGAATGCAATAGCAACACATTATTAAAAGCTGATTTTCTTGAGATGCTCGTGTAGATAATAAAATTTTTATTTTTCGCCTACGTATTTTTTTGACCCTAAAAACCTCATCTCAAAAACAACATTATGTTCTGAGATGATAAAAATATTATTAATGTTACTTAAAAATTATTGAATAATATTATGTATAATGATGTATTATCTCGAAAGTCGAAATAGTGTCAGTGGTGACTGAGTTTTATTTTTATGGAATTATCTAAACGTAATAAAAATGCTATGTACTGACAAAATTTATATTAAAATAAAAAACGTTAATAAAATAAATAAATAAATAAAAGAAAAAAATCATAATAAAATAAAATGTAAAATTGGACCTAAAAAAACGACTTAAAAAGCATAAAACACACCATTAAATAACACTGTAATCTCAGGCAGTAGAATAACTAATGTTTAAAATACAAAACCTATACTGCGAAAGGGGAAGAGAATCATTAGAGTGTATGCATTCCCCCATTCTCTGTTGGATGTATAGCATATTTCTCAGAAAGAAAAACCCATTGAAACAAAATAACTACACGTTTCAAGAAGTAAACACTACAAGAGTCACAATACAACCGGTCATTTCCGGTTTGGAAAGTTACGTAATCAGTCAGCACAGAAGCAAAAAAGTCGTTCGTTCTCGAACGAAAGAGCCTAGTTAAATCGTTCGCGAATGAAAGAGTTGATCCTTTCGTTCGATGAGTCTGAAATCTCGTTCGCGAACGACCTGAAACGAAGGGTCAAATTGGTGAACGAACGATTTTGAGTCGAATCTAGCTCATACTGGGCGGGTTGTGACCCGCGGAATCACAAAAAAAAAAGAGCAAACCTGGAAAAGGGGCTCGCTAAATTGGCGCGTTGGTAGCAAAGTACTGAATACTGGGGCTTTAAAATTGTGTTTATTGCTACTGTCGATAGCATCATCTAAGTGCTCGTTCCAAAAACTAGTGAGTTATTTTAAACGAAGGAAAAAATATTGTTTTTCGACTGCCACTCTTTCAAGGCACATTACAAATAAAGAAATTCTTTTTGACGACTAAAAGTAGTAAATGCAGCCATTGATTCAAGAAAGCAGCTTGTATCTTGTCTAAAATATAAACTTTCTCATGTAATAAAAAAATTACTGAAATAATCGACTAAAATCCCTAAATAGTGGTTTTCAAGAGAAATTTAAGAGCCCTGCGAAAAATATAAAAAGGATATCTTAGCCATCGATTTCAGAAATTGACAAAATAGAGATACGTATCAAAGCTGGTACAGGAGGTACGCCAGCTGCAAATAAAGAAACTCGCTACGAAGTATGACAAAAAATTGTAATCAGGTTTAAAAGAAGAAAAAAAAAACGTATATGAATGCATTTTCCCAAAAGTATTTTCATCTTCGGCTCAATATTTTTCACCCTAACTTTAAAAGAAAGCGGGTTGTAGTTTTTGTTTAAATACTTATTATTGATACGCATATACTAACAAACTTAATTGTACAAATGAAATGTTTTAACCGAAAATTTATTAGATTATATTTTTCTTTACCAGTTTCCAAGGAATTCATAATTACGAACAATCTACAAAGCAATAAAAATTATTTCCTCTATAAGTGAGCAATTTGCAATGTTTAACAAAGAAGAAACTCAAAACCTTTAAAGACTTTCATTTATTAATGCAAATTCCGTTTCCGAACCGATGTGAATGACCGTAGTTGATTGACTTCAACTAATACTTTGTCTTGTGCATTTAATAATAGTCTTTTTATAGTACAAGATCTACATTGGACTAAATTTGTATGCACATTGCATGGTTAAAACGCAGCTAATTAAAGGCATATAATTTAAATCGCGTGACATCAATTTATTGACAACTAAGGTTAATTTTAAAAAGAATTAAAATGCCTTTTCATCGAGAAATACTATATATAGTCGATATTTTTATTCTTTCGAATCACAGAAATTTTTACTCCATGAGGTTGATCACATTAACAGCCTAGATATTCGGCAACATTCGCGTTAATTTTCTCGGCGGCTAAATTCCTATGTAAACTCCCTCTCTTTGTTTTAAATCTTCCATTTTAATTATATTACGAAAAAATAATAAAAAATGGTTAACAAAGAGATCACAAAGCCTGTACATTTTCTCCGGCTCAAATGAAATAGTTAGATTTTGGATTATTAGATAATTATTTTTGATAGAAAAATATAAAAAAAATTAGACAAGAACTTTCAAATAAATTGTAATAATAGATACACTATGATAACACAAGGAAATAACTGAAATTATCTAATATCTACTACTATGTTGATTTCGATAAGTTAGGATAGACACCTTCAAGGGTGTTAAATTTAATTATATCAATTGTTGGTACAGTGTAAGAAAGGCTTCGAAAATATTTCAAGATTGTGTCTCCATTTTCTTAACCAAGGAATGCCTTCACCAAGACAATTTTAAGTAACAAATTTGTGATGAATGTGGTTAATAAATTCTTTATGAACTATTACTAATGAGGATTGTAAGGCATAGCATATAGTAAATACAGGTTTGCATTTTGGCAAACACCAAATTTTTATTTTTATTCGCATGCTCTTTTAGGCAAATCGACTTAAATATCAAACGAAATTAATAGGCAGGTAGGCAGCGCAGTGACACTCCTCGGCTTCAAAGTCTGGTGTTCCAAATCTATTTTAATACGAGGCTACGGATTACAGAACGTGCCGAGTCGAAGAAAATCAAACTGATGAGAACAGACTGCACTTTGAATACGAAACACAAAAACTGAAAATTAAAGTTAAATCTATATTCCATTAAACCAAATTCTTGGTAGAATCTACGAATTACACAATAAATCGTGAATTAAAATTCAGAAACCTCTGTTTAGATTTATAACAATGTTTTACCCTGCAAATATTTCTATTTTCATAAATCGATATCAATAATCATTAGAACTTGAAAAAACTCCGCTAGGAAGTATTAGATTAAATTCTATTCATAAATTTTTATTCTGAGCATTCAATACAATTTTCTAAAATTTTGGATCAGCACATATCAGTTAGTATTTTGTGTATGGAAAAGTCTTTATCATAGCGTGAAAAAAATGTGATTTAACTTACCTAAAGCGGAGGGATTTCTTGCTCCTTTGCTTTCTAAAAAATTCAATTATAAGATTATGATCTTGTATCATATCATTTATACATTATTATTATTATTCCTTTTAAACGCAGCTCCTTTGCATCACATGAGAACTTAATTATTTCCCCTCAGAATAATAAACTGAAATTTTATAACTATTAGACGTTAAAATGTACTGTAAAATCTACACGTAATTCAAAAATATAAAGTATTCTGTAGATTTTTATATGAATCTCTAAGTATACTCATTCCTAAAATAGAAATCATGATAAATGAATAATTAAAAATAAAAACAAAAAATTTAAATGTCAAAAACCCACAACCACTGAGCAGTGATCTCTTAACAAATTAAAAAGCAATATTTTATTTCATTTAAAGAAGTTTTAGCAAGAATCTTCAAGAATCTCAGAGTATATACTGCAATCTTTCAACTCTTAAAAACTTGAATATGATCAGGATCATTTCCAATTTTTTCACAATTTTAATGAAATTTTGAAAAACTTGCTTAGTCACTTGGTTTTAGCTAGTAGATTTATAAGCATATCTGTTACAAAAATGGAGAAATTTTTTTAAAAAAAATCAAATCAATACTGTAAAATAAGGCAGAGTTTTGCAGTTTAATGATTCTAATTCAGATTTAATTTTGTTTTATTGGAAACTAGCCACCTTTAGCGACCAGTCGGTTTGCCAGTATTAATGCCGACTAAAGGGTTCAATCAATTTTTTTATATATAACCTGGTCTCAAAGTTTTTCAGCAAAATATTTTTAAGCTTCAAATTTCGATAGTCATATAATTCACTTATACTATTATATAGGGCTTAAGCAGTCCCAAAATATAACATTTTATTTTTATTTCATTTCATATAATCATTTGATTAAAATTATATTTTTCTGTTTTATTTTAGGTATTAATTAACTTATTTTTTTAATCAGAACTTCTGAAAATGCAATGGCAAAAAATTATTAAAAGCTGATTTTTTTGAGTTCCTATTAAAGATAAAATTTTATTTCAAGCGAAATAAATTGTTGAAAATTAGGATTAAATTAAATGTTTAAAAATTCTTTAAAAATAGAATTTTAATTTATAGGTCAAAACATCAGCATCATTGAAAAGCTAATTTTTTAAGGTTTAACTTGATGCAAAAATCTCTTTTGTGCTGTAATATTTTCGGAAGTTATAGCGAAAAAACGTCACAATTTCGCTTATTTTATAATTAATTTTAATTGAAAATTCAAAAAAAGGGCTCCGAGGTGCACATTCCCGGCCCTCAAGGTATACACGTACCAAATTTAGTAACTTTAGGTTGAACGGTCTGGCATGTAGAGCGCCAACACACACACAGACACACAGACAGACAGACAGACACACACACATACACACTATTTATTATAAGTAATAATAATAATAAAGATTAGTGTGAAATCAAAACTGAATACCAAATTTTAATATATAAAACACTTTCATCAAATGAATAATTTTAATACAGTATTTAAAATACTTCTATTCACATATACATATTTTAGATAAAAATCAAATTTCTTAATCTACTAGTGCCGACCTTTTATGCGATTTTTATTTTGAAAGATCGTAATTTAATATCTATGATTGCTTACATCTCGCCGACTTCAATTTCAAAAAAAAAAAAAAACTATTTATATAAATAGAACTTTAGCAATCTTCCAATCATAAATATCGAGTCGTTTGGCCAGTTTTTGTTTCAAATGAAAAACGCCTTACTGATTCCTGTCTTCTTTCCCTTTTATTTTCTGTGAAATACTGCAAAATAATCCATTAATAGATCCCGAGGTTCACCAACTGGCCTGAATTTGTAGTCTCATCCTCCGATGTACAAGTGTAAACCAATTAGAATGTTCGATGTTTATCGCTTAATTTGAAGTTATACTCTGATATCAAAATAAGTATTAATTCAAATTTAATTAATATGACTAAATATGAGTTACCATCCATTCATAATATTTACTATACGCGAGGTGCATTTATTAAATATTTCCTACAGCTACTGATGCAAGTACATATTAACACAATTCTTGATCGTCGAACTCGTGCGTCATATGGGCACCGAATTAGCAATAATTGTTCGCCTTGCACATTCATTTAAGGACAATGTCACCAAACTATGAAGCTTAGTCAAAGACACTGACAATTTTCTTAAAAAATGCATATGTTATGAATAATAAATTATATTATATGCGCGAGCAATGTTTTTTCGGTACGGCAATTTCGTTCGGAACGTTTAGTGTGATTGTCTTACTTTATATAGATTTCTGCGAGAAAAAAACAGTTCTCCAAATTTTTCTCACTGTCAGGATTATTCGGAAACAAATCGTGTTTTTAAATCGAATTTCCACTATACTTCGTTGCTTTTTCCACCTCCAAAGGAAATGTTCGATGGTGGCGATTTCTTTCGAAAGTTGTGTGCCGTGAGATTTTATATATTTACAAACTAACATTTTAAGTATCATTATGGCATGATAATTTATATTTCATAATTAAATATGGAATCATTTTTAAAAGTAGGGAACGAATTAAATGCTGCTATCATTTTCCAAATGTCCTGTTACTTATTTGCGCCTTCCAAGAAGGTAATATTGCTTAGTTTCAGAACGAAGACATCCAAAGTCATCAATTTTTATTTCTGTTATAATTTTCAGAAATATACATTCGTAATTATATTTTATTCTCCAATATAAGCACAGGTCCTTCTTTACTAAAATTTTTACGTCTATTTTTACACAATTGTTTTATAATGATTTTTCTTTGACAATTTTGCCGTTTATTCTGCTGAATGCCAGTCAGTACAACAGCCCTTGCTCAAAAAAGACAGCAATACCAAACTACTCAACATTTTTTAAGTTAAGTGATGGAAAAATAAACCAATTTCATCCTTATTGAACATGATAAGTAATTTTTATATATTTTTACGACACCAATTCTTCTTAGCAGCTATTCAAATTTAATATAAGGATCTAAAACAGTAACTGCATCCTTTGTAAAATATTCAATTTATTTTATTTCAGCTTTAAAACTCAATTCCAGAGTTATTGCACTTGAGTATTGGTATTTTCCTTTAAATAAAGAAAGCACTGCTTTTCAGTGAATTAGAAATTTAATAAATTCAAGAACTAATTTCAAATATGTTCGCATTACGAAATTGATATAATCGGATGGGTGAAATTCTTATGCATCATCCGTATTTATTTCTACATAATTATTATAAACTATCCATATTATACAATAGTAACGGTGTAATACTAACTAATGTAAAACACACACACACAAACACATATTGAAACCGGTCGAAATTTTTTTACTTATTTTATCAACCAATATCACATTCTTGGAAAGCAATTAGTGAATGACGTTTCGTAAGATTGACTAATAAATATAGAAGCTTTATTTCATAAAGATGCTAGTATCATGGTATGAATTTCTGATATTTACAAATTGAAAGGTATCCATTTAAAATCAAAATGAACCTACTTCAGAAAAACTTTAATAAAACACAAAATACAAATCTTATTTTTGAAAATGGAATTACACGGAATTAAGAAATGTAGAGATCTTGTTCTAGAGCATTTAAAAAAATAATTAACATAATGTTTTTAAAATTAGAGTCAGTAGCTGCTTGTAGGAAATTTGAGCTCTGCAGTCTTTCAGCTTTATTAAATAGTCCGATATGGAAGTAAAAGACCGCGATAAGTTTTTTCGGGAACTCTGTGATACGTTACTTGAAAAAAATTTAAATTAAGAATTCGGATCATTTTTATGTAAAATCAAGCATTCAACTTCAGAATTAAAAATATTTTAAATACGTATAAAATGTGTATATTTGAGGGGGGGAATTCAATGAGATTATGCCATTATAGAAAAGATTTTTGATTAAACGTTCGTTGACAAATACTGAGGAGCCATTTCGCAATATATTAAAATTTTATAGGAACAACAGTATTTTCATCAGAGAAGAGCAGTTATTTTTTTTTTACCCGAGCTACTTTTCGTCGCAATAAATGGCCAATGCTGTTGATATCTGCCCTTAGTGTTTTTATTATTAATAGCGTTTCTCGTTTAGTTTTGTAGAAATTTTACACAATCATCCAATATTGAAATCCAATTAATGGGAATATTCGGCAAACAGAAATATGTCATAATGTATTTACTTATATAGAGTCAATTGTAACGTAATTTGTAATATAAAAAGACATGAATATATAATTTTATCAACAGCATGACTTGTTTATACTTAGACATTATATCTGTCTTTGCTTAATCATTTTTTTATTCATATTTCTGTCACATATTCACTATATTCATATTTTTGTCATTGTATGGATATCACTGACAAAATATTAGACGAAATGATTTGCATTTCGAAATTTTGATTAAATTAAAATTAAAACATGAGAAAAACCTTTTTAAGAATGGATAACTATTACAAAATATGAAATAACCGTACTTTTTATTTAGATGCATCTATTGTTTTCCTCTACTTTGCTCGGATTTTTAATAGTGTCACGAGCTCGTAGTGGGACAGATAAGACGCACAGTCGCTTTTCGTACTAGTCATAAGACTGTCAATCAACGGTCTTGTTTACAAGGCGGTTTTGTTACTGTAAAGGATCGCTTCTAGAAGAGGTTGCAACATTTTAAAAGTTATCTTAAAAGTGTCAGATTTGGCGAAAGTTAGCATGCTGTTTAACCCAATTTAGAATACTTAATGACTTCTTTTTTAATACAGTTTCGTGCATTTAAGACAATCTGAATAGTTTCCACTTTGTTTTCTATGAAACATGAATTGCCTTTAGATGATTTTATTCAAAAATATGTATGATAAAAATCAATGAATTTCTTCTCATATGAATACTGCATCCACTTCGAAAAATTAATCTAGATTTTAGAAAATACATTACTTTACATAAATTCCACGATTTGCATTAGACGGAAGAGTTTTGTTTTCATCAGTTTTGATTTTGTTTCTTCTTGATTCATTTGTTTAATGCAATAAGTTCGAACACTGAAATCTATGTTATTTAAATATAAGCTGTTTATTAAGTTTGAAGTATAAATAAATATAGTTAATTTTATTTAAATGATTTGTAAGAAGGAATTAAATACAAAAGCAATTCTTGAATTACCGTAAGTAGTAAAAAAAGCTTTCATCCATGGATTTTAAGTTTCCATATTATATAAGTTTTTAAAAAACTAGCTTCACAGTAGAAGCGCCATTACAAATTTAAAATTTTCTGATAATTTCCTTATATCATTTTTTTAAAAATATGTACTCTAATAAGAATAAATTATTTGTTCTTTATACAACTTTTCATATTTTATATGAGATATCTGTGTGAGATGTTAGCTGAATTCAAATGTAATTTTCTTTTAGGTGCATATTTAGTACTCCATAACACAAATACACTGCTGAAAAATAAACAGAATAAAAAGTGATTTTTACACTACTATATGAATTATATATTCTTATGAAATTTAGAAATAAATGCAATTTCCAATTTCAAAGAAATTTAGAACAGCTTTAGTTAGTTAGCCGCAGTAGTTCCCTTATCAGCCGAACAAGATGTTGTAATACACATAAAATTTTCTCTGATATTTCAAAACTACATTGCTTACAAACGAATCAGATTGACATAAATAAACAGGTTCTCTATCTAAGCAGTATTAAGGATGAAATATACGATAAATTTTAGGTCCATATTTTAGATAGAATTTCAACTATCTGTGTGAAAAATTAAAAAAACTTATTAAAAAACCTTTCAACAACAATTAAAAATTTTAAGATTTTAATTTACACGGCAGAATAAGGATTTTTTCCAGTATTTCCCAATTTTTCAAACTATTCTTTCTGTTTTCCCAGATTTATTTGATTTCTTTTTAAATTTTTAATTTTGGGAGTACTTTCCTCTGCTACCTTTTTCGCTAATTACTTTTTTATATCTGTATTATTTAAGTACTTCTTCATCCAATTAGAATATTATGTTTACTTATCTGCATACGCATTTAACGATTAATAGTTATTATCAGTATTCTTCATATTCTTCTTAAGCATTCTACTTCACAGCATCAATGGAAAATCAAGAGAATATAGGGTTTTCAAATTAAACGTCATGAGAGAGAAAAGAAAACTCACTCAGAATATTTTAAAATAACATTCAGTAAATTGCAATGTTATAAAAATGAAATAAATAGTAAGTGGATAAATTTTTAAAAAAATAGTAAAAAAAGGCTTTCTTATATATTATTACTCTATTTTCAGTTGAAATGCTACATTAAAATAACTAATTTCAATTTTAATTCATAAAATAAAATAAAAACTGTTTTAAGAACTTAAATAATAAACTTCCAGATAATGCACGCACGCACACATACACAAAAAAAGAGAGATGAAGGGATTTTTAACACGGGAGCATATGCTTTAAATTTGACAGGTATCTTCACATTTTTCGTTTAAAATTATTCAAAAAAATGTAGAATATTCTGACTTTGATCTCAAAATTTTAATTCACAAAATGAGACTTTCTTCCAAAAATAAAAGTGAATAGCATATTATATATATATATATATATATATATATATATATATATATATATATATATATATATATATGCGTCTTATCTGTCTATTTCAAACATGGACCATTGTACATAAATTTAATAAATTTTGAGATTAAATAACACAAATATATTTATGAGAAAGTGCAATTCAGTGCAATTAAAATTCTTAACACAAAAATAATATCTCTAACATAAATCATCTTAAAATTTTTAACAATTCATTAATTTTATTGGTTTATTTAGCTCGTTGCGTGTTTTTATTCTGCAAAATAAAAGATTTTAGATAGCATACACGCTTCATAGTCAAGATCAGTTTTTATTTATGTATGTAAAGATTAAGTTTTCATGCAAAAGTAAATAGCAGACTTTTAATTAGGATAAAATGTATTTTTATAGCTGTATAAGGCTTATTATTTATTTGATATGTATATGAATTATTTATTTGATTACTAGATGTTCAAAAGCTATGAAAAGGTTTAATTTCAAGTAGTGAGAAGTTTATCAACTGCCTTATGTGCCTATTAATTAGCTGAAGTATACGTTTAAGTGATCCACTTACCTTAAAACAATTTTAATCGTCTGTGACGGTAAATTCAGGTGTAATTTTTAGAACTGCATTTTGTTATTTTAGTTTCTTCGTCTGTTTTAATCGTCTGTTATTTTAGTTTATTGATTTTTATTTAAGAATTGTGTTTAGCATAGTTTGCCTCTGAATGAGTAATGCTGATAATTGATATGATTTGCACTCGTTCTTGATATATTTAGAGGTATATTTTGAACTTGCCACCTTTGGCGTCCTGTTAATAAGCTATAATTAAAGATTGATGAAAAATTCAATTCACAAAGCGTTCTTAAACTTTAAATTATATATATATATATTAAGTATGAAAATATTAATACAGTGAAAGATTTGTTATCCTTTTTTTAATTTTAAAATGTTGCAAAAATTATTTTTATTGTAAAATTTTAGAAAGATATCAAGGAAAAAAAGTCAATATTTCTGCTAATTTTTTATTAGTTAAAATTTTATTCTGGTCTGATTTGTACAAAGCCATTTCCTTCACACAAATACAAAAGTTTTTTTCTTTATGTTTAAGCCTCAAAATTTAGTTAAAAGGCCAATACTTTTTCTCGCCAAACACTCTTGCCAACAAACAGCACATGTTTTAACAAACCTAGACTAATTACTCCCTTCCAACTTTTTTTCAAAGAGCTACGCATGATTTATTGGACTTTTACGACCTGCACGTTTTTGGTTGTACGTATCTGTCATACAACCCACGAGCTTTTGCCCTATTTGTCCCACTCTAATAAGGACATTATATTCATGGAAAAAGTGGTAATAACTTTGTGTGATTAATGCAGCAATCTGTTGCAGATAATTCAGACATTCATGAACGTTTCTTTTAATATTTCTTCTAAATGTTCGTAGACAAAAACAATTCTATGAGTTAGTATCCTAGGATTTTCACTGGTAATAGAATTGTGAACTTGAGTAGAAATCCATGTAAACCCTCTTAATTCTTAACTCATACAAAACCGAGACTAAAGGTTATTATATTTAATTTGCATATGTTCTTATTAGCAATAACAAGTCTAGTTAAAAACGATCTGTTGATTTTCCCACGCCGATCTTGTTGCATACCACCTACCACATTATAATTCTCTGTGTTATTTTTTCAAAGGCATGTATCATCCTACTCTTGATAGATCATTGATTTATACTCAGAAGACATATTTTGAATTTGAGAATTTTTGGGAAAATAGTGTACTTACCATCTCAGAAAGCATCCTTTCTTATTTTTGAGCTTTTGCTCTGACACCACTACCGGAAGTGCTGGTCCAGTATCCTCCTCTTGGCTCCCTTTCCTTACAGGGCCTGAAATATTGTGAAAATAATTAAGAGACGCAGAATGTTTGATAAAAGTTAAATATTCAAAAGATAAGTGAGAAAGTTTTTCAATCTTCATATCCAAAGATTTTTAAAATACCCAAAAAATTAAAATGTTTTAAGCGCGTTCAGTTTTTCTCCACTTGAGCTTATTTCTACCCATTGGGTATCCTCTCTATTCTCCGGAATCGAGAAGATTCCTTATCTGTAAGCTGTTAGGTTGAAATATAAAAAGAAATCATCTGCGAAATATGAAAGCCAATCTTTGTGTTAATATTTCTTTACATCGGTTTTATGTGGGTATTATTTCCTTTGTGTCGTTTTGAAATTTATGACTACAATTTTATAACCTTGATATTAATGAGAATGAGGACTAACTGACAGATACTCGTGGCGAAAAAGTGGCTGAGACTTTGAGTTCGTTTTATAATTGTATTGGTTGAATACCAGAGTTCACTCAATTTTCGAAATTTCACTACTAGAAAGATGTACACAGATTTGAAAATAATTACTTATATTTTTAATTCAGGATAGTGCCTGTAATTTTTGTTGTTCATTAATCATGTACATATTGGCTTCCGTAAAAAATTTAGCATTCCTGTTGGCCTTGGACTGAACCAAGATCTGAATCCGTTCCGATGCCGTATCACATTTCAAAATCATTAATATTTTATTGAATGTTAGGGGCAAAGAAGGTTCCACATTTAAACTGCCTCAGATAATATTTACCAACATTTAAGGAAATTGTCAAAAAAAAACTGAACCCTCCGATTCGAAATGTATCATAGTATTTTAGATCATTCATCCATATTTATAATATTTTTAAAACTTTATTTGGAATCGTAGTCTAACGCATTTGTAATTAATTCTGTCATCATGAGACTTTTGTATTATCACAACAATTAAACAAAAAGTAATTATTAAAAAAAATTATTCTTAAGAAGCTTAGTTAAAATTTGCATTTATATAATATTAGGTGAAAAAATATTACCTTGCATCTAGTATGGACATTTTATATAAGTTGTTTTAATATAATTTCTTTTTATTTCACACCACTTGGCTTCAAGCACTTGTAATATTTCGAAAACAAGAAGTACATTAATTTTTCTTTCTTTCAATTTATTAAGTATTAGGCATTATTTAAGTATGAGACATTTATATATAGAAGTGTAGAATAAACCAAAGTCTTATTACTGTATTTCAAAATCTTCTGCATTAAATTTTAAAAGAATAAATATTGAAGAAAAAATTGCGCAGAAAGGAATTTGAGACCACTGAAAAGACAAAATTCGGTATTCTAAGATTTCATTAAATATGCTTTTATCAAAATAATCCACTCAAAATGTACAATGATTTTTTTTCTATTTGGACATGTAATTGACTTTTGCAATTTGGAAAGTTCATGATTTTTTTTTATTTTCTCCTACATAATAAGAGTAATTTTTGATATAAATATTCTCATTTCCTTAGAAGTTTCGAATTTATGTCGAACATTGAAACATACATGGACAGGTTGAAATGTGAATCTCCAAATAACTATTTTAAATTTGAATAGCCTGAAATGGTTTGTGAAATAATATAAAACAAAATTATCGTGTGAAAAACTCATATATTTAAAGTATTCTTTAAATAAAATTTTAAAATATTTTTCCTTGACAAGCGCACATTATGCAAGTAAGAAATAAATGCCAAATTTAGTGGCTATAAATTCAATATTTTGTTCAATTTTTTTTATTTTGCATGTCACATCACGCACCATTCAAGTATTGCTCAATCTGTAAGCATTATTTTGAGATTTATTACTCATGCAGAAGTGAGATTTTTTTTACAATTTGTAAGATACGTAATTTTTGCAAGCCTTAAGTTTAATTTATGCCTCAAATTTGCAAGATATGATGTGTTCTAAAATCACTACCACGAGATTCCAGAATGAAACAGAATAAATAAAATCTATTTCAAATTATTCTAATGATAATTCATTCAAATGAATAAAAGGCATTTCTGTTCATTCATGTAATGGCCATTGAAGAATTTGACGCCAAGGTTAATCTGATTTTCGCTTGTTGAGCAGTTAAGTCTTTAGAAAATATTATCGTTGAATAGTAGAAGTATTTTATTTGGCGGGGGGGGGGGGTTAGATCTGAAATTTGTATTTAGAGGGGACAGTGACAAGGAGAAAGACGGGATCTAAGAATATAATTATAAAATATTCCAATTATATTGATATTTGAATATTTCGACGAGATTTAAAAGCTTTTAATTCTACTTCTTAAAAAATAGAATTAAGAAAACGTCATTTACCTGCAATATCCGTTTTAGAATTCAAAAGTTTGCTATCCTAAAAGGATAAAAATAATTCATTTATCATAAAACATCAGCATTTGACAGAGTAAAACTTCGTTAAATTAGTTTTCAGAAATTAATACAGTTGATTTATAATTTTCGATACCCCGTAAGTAAGTATTAATAAACGATTGACACAAAAATGAACTCTAACCTTTAGATCTATTATTTCATGCTGTTATAGAAGCAAAACTTAATTTTACACAATGATGAATGGATAATTTAACTCTGAAATACTAGAATACAGTATTTTCATTGAAAATGCAAACTCGGGCAAATACAAGTGTTGTAGTATAAAGTGCCATTCTCGCTCTAAGAGTACTAAAAGACTTTTTTAACGTACTATTTCATATTAGTTCTCTAATTGGGGATTATGTGCTCACTCATTAAAAAGTGTTTTTGAGGATCACATTGTAGATTTACTAGGATTTAATTACCTTTGGCAGGAAAACATGGCGTGCATATAGAGGGACTCTAGAGAATGCACGTTTCTTGAATTGGTAAGAGAATGATTTAGTGAGATAATTAAGGAATCCTTTTTCTTCGAAATATTTGCTTTTTATCCTCACTGTAAAACTGCCTTTAAGAAAGCTACGAACATTTTTGAAAGTTTATTTTAAATTAGGGATTATATTAAATTTAGAGGGAAAACGGAGAGCGTAAAAATATATAGATCTAGATGATAGAATAAACCGATCAGTAGAAATATATTCTTTTGACAAGGGTCTAAACGGCTGCCTTGAAAATCTTGCTAATATAACAAAATTATTGTAAAAGTATTTCAAAGCAATGAATAATGGAATTTTATTTGAATTTTTTTAACTAATAATAATAATTGAAAAATATTCAATAATAATTGTAAAATAATTTGTAGTAATAAAATAGAATTGAAAAAACTAAGCAATCGTAAACTTGATGAAATAAAATGTTTATAGGTAATATGAATAATTTCTCATTTATTGATTATTTTTTCTTATTTTTTGCCTATATTATTTTTTTATCATATCGCCATAGATTAAAATTCTATTTAAGTAGCAGTGTGATAGAGAATATTTTGTTGTATTTTAAAAACTGTTTAATTCAAATAATTTGATTTGTGTTACATATTCTGATAATACCATTTTCTTTATAAACTATTTGTATATACTTTAGATGTTTTTTATTGATATATTGCATAACCACTTTACAATGTTGAAGATTTGCAAAGAAATTTTTAAAAAGCATATGTCTAATACTAAATAATTTTATCTAATTATCTTAAAAATTATGACAAAAGGTGATGTTGAAATTGAAAGCAAACGCATTTCCTTAGTACTTATTACTAACGCTTGTTTGGTAACACATTCAACAGACATTATACTTCAAAGATTCTAAATTAATAAGCATAAAATTATACTTTTTACTTCCTTTATAATTCTAAATTTAAACAGCAGTTATGCTTTAAAAAAAATCATCCTTAAAATCTGTACTACAATTATAAATGTGAATGTTTGGATGGACGGATGGATGCCGTTAGTCAATCACGCCAGAACAGCAGAACGAAATTAGATGAAGTTTAGCATAGAGAGAGATTATAGTCAACAGAAGAACCTAGGATAATATTTATTCCAGTTAATTTAGTTTTTTTTTTAATTTCGTATTAATTAGAAACTAACTTTCCAGCCAAAATTCTTCTCCATCAAAAAATGCATTCACTCCTTTATAAAAGAGTGGTTATTTTATTCTGTTTAAAATCGTCTGCTTACGCTTTTCATCAGAAGAGGAAATAAAAAAAAATCGGAAAACATCTGGCCTAGCTTTTTGAATCGTTTGCTTTTATTTAACCGTTTTTCATTTTAGCATTATCTTACCATTCTAATGGAATTCTTTGTGATTCATTCCTATTTTCGTGTATTTCCCGGCAGAAAGACGTTTTCATCACTGAAAACAGCTTTTTTTAATAGAACTTCTTAAATCAGTTCCTGCTCATAAGAAAAATTAGTTCAACGCAGTAAGTGTATTTATTCTTTCCAATTTCTATTTCATAAAAGAATCAGTTTGTAATAGTGAAGCTATTAAAAATAGGTGTATTCATTTTTTTCTCCTTAAGCTGTTCTTATGTTAATAATAATAATATAATTCGGTCTTTCCTGTTCTCTTCTCTTGCTTTTTTTTTCCTGCTGTACTTATTCCTTTTGCCTACTTTCATTAACTGTGGTTCAATTTTTTTTTGCGTGCATTCCATATTACTGCATTTATTGATTTTTTATATGTTTCCGTTAATTTGTTGTAACCTTCATCGAAAGATTATGATTGGAAATATTATTGTTACAGTTCGCGACACATTCTATCATTTTGCTAAAATTTGGTGACAAACTATTTTTTTTTTGCGAAAAGAAATGTATATTAATAGCTGTACCATTATGTGTTTTTGTAATTAAATTTTATTTGTTATATTTGCTTATATTTATGCTATTAATTTTTATGTATGCTTATATTGGTACACTTCCATGTTTTTTAATCTCGCTAGTACTTAAGTTTTATGTCATTTTAGTAGAAATAAAATTATATTAACATTTATTTAAGTAAGATTCGCCATGACAAAGAAATTTACGCTAAAAAATGTACATAAGTTGATTAATTTTATTGTTAGGTTATCTATCTATCTATATCTATATCTATATCTATATCTATCTATCTATCTATATATATATGTTAAATAACAGATTCCAAGTGGTGGTGTTTAGCGTTTTTATGCAATACATTAGATAGGGAAAAAATACCCTTTGTTTATTTCAACACATAATTATATCAAATGTTCTTTTGAAAAATATCCTAAATAATGTGAATATTATTTACATAATCAATACTGCTTTTATATAGAAAAATATGATGCCTGATAGAGTATGCATATTTTACAAAACAAGTAATATCAAAAACAATTTTCTTTCAATCAATTCCTACTTAGGTTTACAAAAAAAGTTAGTTACTTTTTATTAAATAATTAACATTAATATAAATAGATATTTAAATGCTACAGAATCATAATATTAAACTACAAAAAAGAAAGTGAATTATTCTTTCTATATATGGTGCTCGAATTCGCAGCACAAGGGATGTAAATCCAACGCCCAACCAACCAGGCTATCCTGGCTTAACGATTGCAATACCATAAATAATTTATGAAATAGTTATACCAGCATTGAATTTTCAATTTAGGATTCAAAGCCAATTGTGACAACTTAAAATGCGTAATTTTTCGACACCATTTGGGAATAAGCAATACAAATCACATTTTTTAAATTTTCTTTATTCTGTATTATTTTAATTGCAAAGTACTCCAAAACGATGCGGAAAAGTCGATTAATGAACAATGTTTAATTCTAAAGGCATCAATCATTAAGAAAATAAGCAAAATTGTTTAAAATAATCGGCCGAAAACATATTAAGCCTAACTTCATTAGAGCGGGGAAAAAAGATATCGTTACTTATTTGGCGGAGGGAAATGATTATATTTGGAGAAAAGTTAGTATTTAATTAATTAATAAAAATTTAACGAATTTATATTTGAAAAAAAAACTGTATTGGATATATAAAAGGTATTTTATTAATAATGGAAAATTTAAACAAGATGAACAAAAATTAAACATTTATTTTGATCCATTGTCATAATTAAGTTTTATTGCCCATATGAAGAGTGATGATTCAGTTCGAAAAATCTGTATTAACCATATTCAAACACTTTTCTAACAGAAATTTCAAGAAGAAGGACTGTTACATATATATAAGTTTATCATTCTGATTTCATTTTGATCTTTTTCGATTTAAATGAAGTATTAAATTTCATATAAAGCAAGTTTGTAAACACGGAAAGCGAAATTATTCTTGTCATTGAAAAAGCAAATCAATTAACTCAAGTTATTCAATTTTTATTATATTTATAATTTTTTTTAAATGACTGGTTTAAGAAAATTTGGAAATTTTTTTTCAAGATTCAGAAATTTTAAATATTTTTTTTAAAAAAAAATCCTAATTTAAGTTTAAGAAGCCTTGTGATATGGGGGAAAGGCCAGAACAACGAAATCTTAAGCCTTAATAAACAAGGGATTTTATAAAAGGTAAGCTAATTTATAGAAATGAAGTGTCTTATATATATAATGAATGTATGAAATATATTTGCGGCTATATCCTAAGTTTGACACATATATACAATGTTTTCCTCTCATGAACACATGACAAATTTCATTTTAGTTTTTTCCGTTTCCCAGTTACAAAATTTATATAACTAAATATTAATTATATTGACCCATAGGAAAGTATATATAGGTTATTGATTTATTGAACTAATCAATTTATAAAAAAATTTATTTAACCAATGGGATTAAGATACGTCGTTATTTAATTTCATTCACCTAGTTGGTAATTGAGTCATGTTGAAAAAAATACACGGAGGAAAAGAATTACCATACAAATTTATCCCAAATTTCACAACCTGACAAAGTTATCAATTAAAAAGATGACAAATTCACAAGTGTTTTGTCTTTAAGGAGCTCTCTTAACTTCTCTTTCTGGTCATCTAGGTCTTCTAGAGCTGACCACTAAGCTACTGCTTGAAAAGTTGGTAAACTAATACGCTAGAGTGACTAGAAAAAAGTTTCATTCAAATATTGAAATGTAATGGAAAAAACATAACATTTTATTTTAATAACTCTGAGTTTATGTTCACAAACGAAGGATTCCAAAAATAAATATTTCGAAGTTGGGGATAAATGAAAGAATCATTCAACTTTAAAGAAGGCTTTTTTAGGGTCATTCGCTCATTTTAAACGAAATTCTACTCTAAATCTAAAGGCATGCATAAAATATTTATACAAAATGCAACGATCGCTTTATTCATTAAATCCATAATTTATTGATCGAACGGGTTTCCGTGTTATGCCAGATAGTTTCTGAAGAGGACTAATTGGAGATAGTCTGATATCAAACGTTTTAACTCAGCAGTAGAAATATTCCATCCGTATTGCAGATTATTACAATAGTACAGTTTATAAGAAGTGCATCAATGTCAATTCAGATGATTTTTAAACAAAAAACTATATTACTTGCAGTATTAAGCAGCGTATTGTTTAAGGAGACGGGAAAACTCTATCATAATATATTTCCTACTTTTCCTGAGAGAGCAGCTTATAATTTTTTTTAATTATAAGTATACAAAAAATTTAGTGGTTTTTCGAACTTTCGAAATGAAAATAGATTCTAAAAAGAATCTCGACTACTTTTAGATTTTGTTTATTATCAAAACCATGTAACATATCGTTGTATAATACAAACAAATATTTGAAATATTTTCCGTTGATTAAATAGTTCAAGATTTAGTTGCAGATCTATACTTTTGAGATATTTCCGAGCCGAATTGTCCCAAAATTACATGGAAATAATTATGGGCATTTAAGAGTAAATAAAATAATTGATAATAAAATGTAGACTAAAAAATGACAGGGCAGAACTCCTAATCTGCTGGAATTTAAGCAATTTTGTATTGCATAAATCGCTTAATCGTACAAGAGTTCCTTAGCATAGCGATAGACAACTGAAAAAAAATGATTTACGAAATAGACTTATAGAGTTCAACAAATTCACTCAGATTAAATTTAAAAAAAAAATTGAAATATTAATAAATTTTCTTCACGTAGTCAACACAGTCCCAGTCCAGAAAGTAAATCAAAGCAAGCTGAATGAAAAGTTGTTACGCGTTTGAATACTTCTCTAAATTTACAAAAAACACGTATATAAACAGTTTGAAAATGGGTGCATTATGTAGTAAAGACCTAAAAATGGCTTTACAGAGGTCTTAAAGAATATAAATTTGAACCTCATTTCTTTCAATGATTCAATTCGCCCTCAGATAGAAATTAAACCTGCGGTTAAAATAATTCATAAAAATTAAGTATTTCGGAAATGATGTACAAGTATTTGTAAATATACAATTTTTGCTGTCATAAAGTAAAAATATGAGTGCTTAAAATGTATTAATTGTTAGTCTTGAGAATCTGAATCAGGTCTCTAACAATATTTATCTCTTATTCCACGAGCAGTTAAACTTGTCCATCAAACACTCTGAATCTCCCATAATTACTTACTCTTTCCAAACAGAAAATGAAGTGCTTTTGATTTTAGTTTCAGAAAAGAAAACCCTTGGAATTGAAAATTATAGATTTTCTTAAAGGATATTCAAAAATAAATTATCAGAGAACAGGATTGGTTCGTCCCTAGTAAGAGAAACATTAAAATCTATAGATTTTTTTGCACGTTTTAAGGATACAATTTAATAATTTTTATTGTATTGAAAATAGCAATGTATGCTATCACAGCTATGTATCAAATACATCGATTTAACAATTTTCATTTACCTAATTTTAATAGAAACTGCTTCGTAAGGAAAAATCGTAATCCTTGCAATGTCAGCAAATAAGAATGGAATAGGTATTAAAAGCTTTGCTAGTTATTAAATCTAAATTTTTAAAAGCATTTAAATTTCCAAATGAAAGTTGCACAATGACTACATTATATATATTTTTAAAAATCATAATTGTGGTCATAATCTTAAATTTCTAGAAAGAAATCTCAGCAATATTTATAAGCAAGAATTTTTAAAATGTAAACAACTGTTTAAAATGTAAACAGTTGTAAAAGGTAAACAAATGTTCGGCGATTCCCCATACATTGTCAAAAGGGCCCCCTTAAACGAAACTTTCGTAGTTAAAAAAATTAATGCTCTTGCCAAAGCATTTGCATCTATTTCCTCAAGAAAATCAGCAGATGTGTTCTCATGCATCTCTCCAATCCAGATCTTATCCATCTCTTCCATGGTGGCCGCGAATGTTTGGCTGTAAAATCGGCTGACAGTAGTTGTGAAATACAGCCTTCACATATTTCGAGCATTTTCACTGAATCTACCGTGAGGATTAAGTTAGAAGCATTTAGAGCGCATTTTAGCTGTTATATTGAAATCAAAATTTGATATGGAACTACACTTTTATTCATAAGATTATAAACAAATTCCTTCTTTTAAATCATTGCGTTTACACTCAAATGAAACGACCGATTCATAGATGGTCTACTTAAACAAATTTGGTGCAAAATGTGATAATCTCCTTTTCGATACTAAATTACTTTATGTTTTAATATTTTGAGGTCATCGATTTCAATCCAATTTTATTCTTCGGGCTTGGAATTACAAAAACTCTAACATTTATGCTTTGAATTAAATAAATGATATTCGAATAAACCGAAACATCTCGTTAATTGGGAATTTCTTCAAATTAAAATTATTTTTCTATCGTTATATTTAAAAATTATTATGGGGACCCTAAAGCTGATGTAATGGCTCTAAACTTCAATGCACAAATGATATATTACATAAAACAATTTTATAAATTATTTAGTCTATTATTATGGGGCTATTAAAAGTGCTAAGCCCATTTTGTAATCAATCACGCAAAATACAAAATTTTATTTGAGTCTAAAATAATCTTTCTCAATAAATTTCAGCCTTTTTCTTCGATTTCTAATTATTAAAAATTAATAAATCATTTGGAATTTCGAGGAAAACTAACATTTTTACTTTAGATCATTGAATAACATAAAGCGCTCAATACGAGGTTTACGCTTCAACTCTCAGATTCAATATTCAGTGAAGTATATTCTTGAGGGCAGATAATACACAAATTCCACTTCCAAAGAGACCGAGTTTTTAAGTCATGAATTTGAAAAATTTCGATTGATTTGATCGATACCTTTTTGTTTTAATTAGATGCATTCTTGGTCTGTTTGTTCGAAATAAAATATCCGGAATTTATTTATAACCACATGTTAATTCTTTCCTTATCACACATAGTAATTCTCTATCTCAATAATATATTTTTTTTAAAGTAAATTTGATAAATGTTAGACTGATTAAATGGAAAGGGCAGTGGAATTTCTACAAATTATTGCAATTTAAAAACTAAGATAAAAAAGTTTACTTGAAGATTTCGATCAAATGCTTTTTGGAAACTTAGATAAGGATATACTAATAGAAAAATGTTTTACACATCCATTCAAAGTGCAAAAATATAAAATATACAAAATAATACACAAAAAGATGTACTTAAGATTGCTAGAATAATTTTAACCGTCTGTGAATCAATTTTTAAAAATCCCGAATAATATTTAAATTTTATCAGCAGAACTTCATTTCTAAATATTAAAGGAAAGAGAGATCTCACAATCAAAAAAATTCAATATTAATCGGAGAAATTAAAATTTCAATATATAAACATAATACAACACGTATACTACATATCACAAATCAATTTTATAACATTAATGAGACTTTCAATGAAATAAAAAATCAAATTGAGATACAAAGTATGTGCCAATGTTCAAATACTCAGCATCTTTTTTGTATGATAGATACGAGCATACATGCCTAGCACATACTAAAATTATGAACATTACCTAATTCAAAAATGATTCTTAGAAATACGAAAGTATATAAAATTTAATCTATTTTGAAGCTTAATGACCCGGCATAGAGTGAATTTTACACTAAATAAACAATAAATTTGCAATCATTTTTGAAACAATTGGACAATTGATCACACATTTGTAAGAACTTGTAAAAAATTTTCTACTTAAAAAGCAATTCCTTCCTATACTCAGTTCAAAAAATTCAGAAATTTATTCACTTACCTTAAAATTAATTTCCTTTTTGTATTACGTAGAAATATCTATAGAACTCTAGATTTTTATTATTAGAATATAAATAGTCTTAGAAAATGCTGCTTAAAAGCGCGTGCACACAAATGGTTAAAAACAGAAACGAGATATCGATGAAATTGCTCTTAAATACTAAAATGTCACGTGACCAAAACAAAAGGAAAGTTAAAACTGGAATGGGAAACATCAACAAATGGAAGTAAAAGTTATAGTTTTTATAAATCAAAAATATAATATAATTCTATTGTTAAAAGAAAACTGCTTTCATGGGCATTAGATTAATCTCAATAAGACTTTTTTCACATATTCTCTGAAAGCAGATTTTTTTTTAATTCTAGATGTTTTTGGTTGTGGAGCCTGATGATAAAGTCTACGCTTCCCTATAAGAAAACCCCATTTTACAATTTACAACAGTGGAAGTCGAAAATTCAATATTTTAGATTAAAATATATAGTCATATTTGTGCAGCATAGAAGCGGACCCATTGTAACTGGGTTCGAAATTCATGACACTCAAAATTCATTCTCAATAAATCTGTCTTTCTTGGTTAGGCATACATAGGCGACATAATCCAAGCATCCTATAAGCCGAAATCGAGTCCAACAAATTGGACTCGATTTCGGCTAATAGGATGCTTGGATTCTGATCGTTTCTGGTGATTAGTATTGATGATTTGGAGTTCCGAACAAAATTTTTCATGCCATTAAACTAGATCGAAGAATTAATTTCCATCGCGTTTATTAATGCCAAATAATTAATTATTTTTCTTCTATGTCGAAACCTCATAAATGTTTTTAAAAATTGTAAATTTTCAAAAATAAAAATAGTTCCGTCATGTTTATTTTCTGCGCATGATTCCCTCTATCATAATAATTACTGAGATATTATGAAGGAGGTATTATGATATGACTATACAAATATCCATCAATATTTACAAGAGCCAATTTAAGATAATTGAATGATTATAAATAATCCCGCGCACAAACTTATAGTTTTCCATCCAGTCCGTGAATTGCAGATTTAAAATAAATTATTTGAAGGATTTTAAACATTTGTGCTTATATATTATTCATGATATAAATGTGAAATTATGTTTCATGTAAATTACTCAAAAAATAATTAATAGCGTAATTTCGAGCGAGGAAATCGTTTCTCCTCATCAGACCTAAATCAAGAAATCAGTACTAAAAATCGGGTTGCTTTAAACTGGGATTTAAAATAATTAAACTAAGAAGCAGAAAAGTTAAGTACTACCTTATAGTCATAATTATATTACAGTTGCTCGAAAAAATATATGAGCACCGTAACCCCAAGAAAAATTTGCCAAAAGTGGAAAACGACCTTTTTTAAGATTATTTTTTTTTGTTGCATTCATACTTGTAAATGAAATGCTTCGAGTGGGGAAAGGGAAAGTAAATGTTTGTAAGGTTGAAATGAATCAACGTCAAGTGTCCTTTTTTATGATTGGAGATGATATTTTGGTGTGCTTTAAGTGTTTATTTGGGGAAAAGATTGTAAGGGATTTGTTGAGAATAAATTGGATATTATTTGTTGAATCAATTGTTAAAGTTTGATCGTGTTGCAAACAAAAAATGAATGTTTGCAAGAGTAATAAACAGAGTTTGCTTTAAGAACATATTGCATGTTTGCAAGAGTAATAAACAGAGTTTGCTTCAAGAATATATTGAATGTTTGCAAAAGAAATGAAACAGAGTTGTGAAAAAAACACACACAATTTATTTACACATACAACAAAAATACATGATATTTACAACAAAAATACATGATATTTACAAGAGTCGTAAATCTAATGGCCCCGTCCCAGGTGTAAAAACATGAGTTTTCCTAGGAATTGTTACACTCGCATCCACCGTCCTCATGTCGATAGCCTCCGAATCATCTTGAGCCAAAATGTCCTCGAACGATATTGGGGGCGATGATCCCCAATAATTGTCCGGGGGTGGAGGCCTCGCCAAAGACACGTTTGGTGATTGATGATTCAAAGGTCTGTCCAGCTGAACTCGATGAGCCGGGCCCTGTTGGCATAGTTCTTGTTCAAAGTTCCTCAAGAAATCATTAATGGTTTCTTGAGGAATGCAATCTTGTTGCAAGGTGTTAAACCAGTCTTCTTCAGCGTCTGTAAAAATTAGCACATTTTCTGCCGGCACCTGGAAAACTGTTTCTGGCTCTGGTTCCAAGGTTTGTTGAGGCGCCTGGAAAACCGTTTCTGGCTCTGGTTCCAAGGTTTGTTGAGGCGCCTGGAAAACTGTTTCTGGCTCCGAGTCTGGAAACAAACTTGTTGGTTCAGGCTCGTGGAGAGCAACGTGATGGTTCTTCCTTCTCTTTTTCTCTGGCTCAATCATTTCTGGGGCCTGCATTTCGTGTGCTGGCGTGGGAGGAGGCAAATTATAAGCGGGTATCACATACTTCCGATGGGTTCGAAAGTCTTGAAGTCCTTTGACATCTTCCCACGCCATCACGTCCACGGCAAACAATGTCTTTTGGACAGTTAAAATTAAATAACTGGTCTCGGGTGGCACCACATATACAGAATTTGGATGGAGGATGTACTTGTCGAACATGTACTGGTCTTGTTCGACAAAACTCCTCCTCATCGTGCTCGGTCTCGGTTGACACAGTAAACTTTTTTCAGGCAGATGAAAAATCAGCATCGGCACGTCCGTCGTTTGAAAGACGTGCCCTTCCCCACGAGGCACCGTCCACAATCCAAAGGAAAAGAGTTGTTTGACAATCAGTACGTTGTCAAACTTGAAATTCAGGCGTTGGTCTGAATTTTTCCTTTCGTGGGTCGGGTTGATTTTAAGCTTTTTTGCCACTCGAGACCATTTCACTTTTGGGTCAAAATAATTGACCTTTTTACTTTCCAACACGGTCCTTTTGAAATTGTCCACTTGCAGCGATGTTTGGGGCCAGTCTCTCACTTGATGATGAAAGATTCTACTTGTCACCACATCCATAAACGAGATGAAGGCAATCACCCTGGCCTGTTGCATGAGGGCTTCAAAGGGCCCCCATTTCCCAGGGTGTGA
>JAOUZG010051304.1:4063-14200 GCA_026289955.1 Argiope argentata
GTGGAAAATAGGGTATTCATTAAAATTAAAAGATTTCTAGAAAAGGCTAATTACACATTCGCTATATAAAAATAAAGATAAAACTCAGAACATAACCTTTAGTAATTTTTTATTCAACCATTATGTAAATAGCAATAATTTGATTTATTAACAAATATTTAAAATTGCGTATACAATAAATTATATCCCCTACGAGGAAAAGAGAACATATTTTTTTACAACAGCTATAAATCAAAATTTACTAATACTTGTTTAAAAATACGAAAGGAAGACAAAAGCAATTACTTTCTTGACTGGAAAGGTAATAAGTTATCATCTATAGAGATTTTTAGAAATTATAAATGATTAGAGTTGTAACTATATCATATATTCTACGATAGAGGTTTACAATTATAATAAGGGTATATTTTTTAACGAAACTAAGATTACCCACCTATTTGCTCTTCGAAGATGACGAAAATGCAAAGTAAAGTATAAAATTACTAATCACCATTTTTCAAAGAAATATTATAATTCTATTGTAAATTATTAGTGTGATTAGAAAGAAAGCAATAGAAAACCATTAATTTTGTCTGTAAAATGAATCAAAACATTATCGTCGAAATAATCTGCAATAGTTATTCTCATAACGAATGTAAAGTTAATAAATAAAATTATGTTTGAATACTTTTTCGTTAAAAAGTTAATAATTACAAAAATGATTTTTATTTACATTTTACCATGATAGAACTGTAAAATAATCTACGTAATTAAATTTCTGTTATTAACCTAATGTTATTTTTCATATAAGAAAACTACAATATTAAGAGAAAAAATGTTTTTCTTTAATGAAAAACTATGCAAGGTTTGGGATTAAATTGATTTCTTTTTCAAAAATGACTAAACTAATTTAAATAAAAATAAACTCGAAAACGTGAAAAGAGGCAACGGATATAATTTTTTTTATTCAAGCATTGTTTCTTTTCGAGACATTTCAAAAATTTTCCAGACATACATTCTTTTAATCTGATTTCATTCTGTATTGAAGAAATGTAAGATTTAATCTATGTAACTTAAATGGTAAAATTGAAAAAAAATCTTGATTTTTTAAAACTTACATAAAACATTATTTATGTATTTTTTTAAAAAATATTTAACGCTTATGGTAATTATTGAAACTCATTTATTATGATATAGAAGTATGGTACTTTTTATAACTTTGAAAAATAAGCTATTTTTATAGTCAGAACATGATATTGTTTTAGGAGTATTGTTTTGTGGCGGCAACAAAGACCCGTAGGCGAATAACAATAAATAAATAAATAAATAAGCATTATTATCTTCACGAGCATCTCAAAAAAATTAGATTTTAATAACGCGTTGCCATTACATTTACAAAAGTTCTGGTTAAAAAAATTGGTTAATGACCACGGCATACAAAACCTAGAAAAATGTCATTTTGGTCACGTGATAATATGAAGTGAAATAAATAGGAAAGACGATATTTTTTTTAAACAATAAATGCGAGACAAAGTTTTTTGGATCGTTTGCAATACTAAAGTGACTTATTCAATGAAACAACTAAAAAATAAAAATGCAATTTAACTTGCACGAGCACCTGGTGCTTGGCCGTTCAAGAAATTATGATCTGTCTTGATACATTGAAATATGCTCAGCATATTTCATTTAAATCTTTTATATTATGATTTAAATAATGAAATTAAATTGCATTGGATTTTGAATTAGAAAATTTATAACATCAATCTAACATTATTTTCAATATTTATTTTTCTATCTAAAACTTGCTTTTTATAAGTATATATATAGTTATCTGCTGTTTCATTCTTTATGTTTTTTTTAATTGCATGACATAGTGAATATTACTTTTTAGAAAATTCAATACTTATCTGAATAATAAATTTATTTTTGAAAACAAATGCTGTTTGTATTTACCAAGGTATATATCTGCATCCAGACTTTCCTAAAATTTTTGAACCTTGTCCTTGTTTTGAACCTTCTATCTAAAACTTGCTTTTTATAAGTATATATATAGTTATCTGCTGTTTCATTCTTTATGTGTTTTTTAATTGCATGACATAGTAAATATTACTTTTTAGAAAATTCAGTACTTATCTGAATAATAAATTTATTTTTGAAAACAAATGCTGTTTGTATTTACCAAGGTATATATCTGCATCCAGACTATCCTAAAATTTTTGAACCTTGTTATTTAGTTGAATTTATTTTGAGATGAACGTAGATAATCTTTACAAAAAAAAAGTTTGGTCAGCTTCAAAAGAATTTCTTTGAAAAAATGTGTTTATAATCAAACATAATACTTGTTTAAACAATCTATAAGAATCTATTTTATGTCAAATTAATGTATAAATAAGCAAAAGTGAGTATTGATTGCGATAAAAGAGTCATTTCTAAAATCGATAGTACTGAGAGTTGTAAAATTAGGACATACCGGTTTCTTAATTTCTTTTTAAGTGTAAAATAGCTTTCTTGTGCCACTGTTTTATACGAATTGGTATTTCACAAAATTATAAAAGTGGTATTTCAAGTTGATCAAAAAATTAAGTAAAAGCAGATTAATTCTTTTTTAAAAGAAACGTAGATAATATAAAATTTATGGTCTCATTTTTGAGAACATCAGAATAAAATATATTCCATAAATAAAAATTTAATTAGGACTTTTAATATAAAAATTACATTTAAAAATGGATAAAGGCATTTAATCAAATATTTAAAATCGTGAATTCCATAGAAATGTGAAAGATAATAGAAAAAAAACAGGTAAATAATTTTTCTCCTATCTCAAATTAATAATGTATAAATTTAAATTTATTCTATTATGAAATTTTGTCAAATATCATGTAAAAGTTTTAATCCTCAATGAAAAATTAAACAGGATGAAGTAATATATATATATATTGAATGCTTTGCAAAGGAAAATAATTGAATATCTAACTATCCACTTTGTAAGAATCTGGAAAATGTCATCTGCCCTGATGATCATCTTCCTCCTTCTCTGATTGGTCCGCTTTTGATGTGTGAAATTGAGTTTACTGCTGACAACCCCTCAGCAAACAGATGGCCCAAATTCAATTCTGAGGATCTGCTTCCGATGAACTTTCACGGAAGAAGTTTGTGGAAAGATTTCTAGAAGATTATCTTGAGAATGTATGGGAGATATCTCCGTTCTTTCACCGGAAATCAAGAAAATTGGGATAGGCTTCATGCGTTTCATAAAGTTTCTTCATGAAAAAGTTTAGGAGATTGTTTTATGGAATATTTCATAATTTTTCAGGATTTGTCTTGAGTAGTATCAAAGTTTTGGAAAGACTATCATGATGTCACAAATATATAGAAAATAAAATAAATCATAGATGGTTAAAGAGGATATTGTATTTAAATAATAAAAATGTTGCTGTAGAAATATATTTTGGAAGGCGCATATGACTTAAAAAGCTATAATTAACTTTATATTTTCGAATACAAATTTTAAAGCTATATTGTGGCTACATTTTAAAACGGTAATTTTTAGTTTAATTATATATATTTTTCCAAAAAGGAAACTAATGAGTACGAGACGATTGAATGGATTTTTTTCTATTTTTAGAAAAATATTCCTAAATTGTGAATAGATATTTTAATATTAATTTAAAAGCACAACAGCTATTTACTTTTAATCTAGAGAAATTAGTATACAAATTAGTATACAATTTCCCAAAACAAAATAAGAAGTATTAACGTTTGGTTAAATTTTGCTTAGTTATTTATTAAACGAAATTATTTTAAAATTTCTCTTGACTATTTTTTTGTTTTTTCTAAATTTTGAAAATTAGAATTATGCTTTAGAACTATTTCTAAAAAAATGTAATAAATTTAAGTGGTATGAGGGATGATTTGTTTTTCCACCTAGGAATCCAAAAGTTTTCACTTTTAAATTTAAAATATATTCCATCTTTCATAAAATTTCCTCATTGAATGAATTTTTAAAAAAAAATCTAACTAATGCTCTTTTAAGTAATCTTAATTTGATCACTTCATATCAATTTTATATAAATTTTTAGAAACTCTAAACAATTTTTAAAGCAAAATTATCAAGAGAAAAGGAAGAAAAATTGCGGCAATTTATTAAAAATTTGGTATTATACAACATGTAATTTTCAATTTTTAATGTATTTCTTTTTGTAAAACATTTTACTACTTTTATTATGATTTCAATGAAAAGAATGTACTAAATTTCTTTACTTGCATGAAGCCCATCAATTAACCAAAAGCCCACTCATGCAAATGAGAACTAATATAACAAGTGATATCCATTAGGAAAAAAATTAAAAAAATCTACATATATAACATTTAGAATTTTATAAGAAATTTTAGAAAGAATTATTTTTTAAATAGGGTTCTCTATATAAACTGATATTAATAATTTTGGAACAGGAAACAAAATCTTTAGTTACGAACTTTTCCATGAACCCACCTTTATTTACAGTCTTGTTTAGAAGATGAGATATAAATTGAAAAAAGCCCAGTTTTTTGAAATACGAAGCCGTTAAATAAATCAATTTATTTTAACCGGTTAAATAAATGTAAATAGGATAGATTTATCTAGGTTGAGCGATAATAATATAAAATAAAAAATCAGTATTTATATTAAAGATTTTAAAGCGAGTTTCTTTTTAATTTAATGCTACTGGAATCTATTTATTGATTTATCTCTTCTGCGTATAGTTTGTTGAGCAACCTTGATGTTGAGACTCGTATTTCGAAATGCAAAAGTGTTTCTTAAAAGGCAATGCTAGTACTTTGTAGTTTTTTTTTTATTCCAAAGAAAAAAATCTCTTCTAATGCCTTTTCCGAAAATACATTGAGAAACCTGAGAAGAAGAAAAAAAATACTTCCTTCTGTGTTTCCGATGAAAAATTATCTTATTCTGAAAGAAATATCGTTGTAGGAAAAGTTCGTCTTTCTAGAAAAATCGTATTTCTTCTGCACTTTTCTTTATATAAAGAAAAAAAAATACTTCCGAAAGAATTAAAAAAGCTGTTCATTTTTTTTAGTTTCATTTGTAAACTCGAAATCCCATATATATACATTTTTCAAGAGGCATTAGAGTTGCAGATATTTACAAGTTTCATGAAGTCGATCTACATCAAATGGAAAAAAATGCAACCGTTATTTCTCATTTTAGATTTTTTTTTATTTACTACTTTCAATTCAATATATTTTTGCTTGGTTTTACATTTAAATGTCTAATATTTTTTTTCCCGTCAGATTTTTAGTTCTTAAATATTTTTTATTCTCATCTCCCAAGATGATTACAGAATTTTTTAAGGAATTTTCCAAGGTAGAAAATTTTACCAAGAGCTTGTGTTAAGCTTGTAATTGTTTTTGTTCAGTTTCTGTACATATAAACAAATAAATGTGAATGGTATTTTATTTATAAATATTTTTTTCAAAATGTTTAATTGTTGCGCTAATTAATGGTCTAATTAACTAGTGCGCTAATTAAATACGTATATTTATACTGGAATATACGTATATTTATACCGGTATATATAAAATAAAAAACCTCAAGTGATTATATAGGAATTTATTACAATAAGAGGCAATGATAACTCCTATTATATATTTAAAAAAACACACAAATTGCAGACAGCAATAATTTGATGTGGAATTTTATATTGATTGACATTTATTGATAATAGCTTCTTTTATATCCTACAACCTTGCTAGGGTTCAGCTTATAGAATTTGAATAGCTAGCTATGCAGTGGTTAGTGCTGAAAGGGTTAATCTAATATTTTCAGATTATTGATTTAACAATCCTCATGCAAAAGATGCTTTTTATTATATCAATTTTCTTTTTGATAAACTTATATAAACACGACCGAACTCTGTCAAAAAATTATCTTTCGAAATGTAATTCCTTTTTTCGAATTTTTTCATTGTTTTTTATTCGAAATATAATTTTTTTTGTATCAGTGCGAAAATAAGCAGAAAGTATCGTCAGCAAAACAAGTTTTGCAAAACAGCAACATTGTCTTTTAACAAAAATCGTTTTTTCAATATTAACAAAAAAAAAGTTCTCCTTCTGAATTTTCAATAAAAAAAAATTGAGTTTAGTTTCAAACACCCTGTTATTGTTTTTCTTTCTGAAGATATAGATGTTTTTCATAAGCTCCACTTTCCTTATAAAGTTAATATGTAACCATCTCCAAAATTAGAAGTTAAATAAGTAATTTTGAAAGGGATAATACAGAAAGAGCTTAAATATTTTTTTCTCACTAAGCGTCGATATACAATCGCTTAACTAATTAGTTTTCAAAGGCGAACAAACCGTGAAATCAATATATTTATTTAAAATTTTAATGAGCATTTAATTAGATGAGTTTTGAAACGGAAAGAGAGAACTGCAAAAAGTGAATGGGAATTTGTAACTTTTTAAACAAGGAAACTGTCTTTGTTGTTTCTGTGATTCTATTATTGATTTAAAATTAAATTTCAATAATAAACTATGGATCTATACAAAATATTCTTAAATACAGTTTATAAAAAAATGCATTGAAAATAAGAATGAAAATGGAAATTAATTTTCACGAAATAGAAATGCGTACAATGGTTTCAATATTTTATTTACACATAAATAAAAAATGTTATTTATAACTTGCGACCCATTTATTTATTGAGATTATTGCAAGAGAAATATTTCAATAAAATCTTCCAATGAATTTATTTTTAAATTTCAACTTTTGACAAATATTATCAAATACATTGTTAATATCTCTATTTTTTGTCTTTAATGTTTTTATGAACCTCTCTTTTCATTTCCTCATCTAAAATTCGACTTTTAATCGCAAATAAAAAGAAAAGAATTAAATTTCAAAAATCTCGCTTTAGTACTTTTTGAATTGAAACATGGTTATAAAATATAATAAGATAATTAAATATAATTAGAAATATAAAAAATATATAATAAGTAATAAGAAATGAGGTTATAAAATATAATAAGAAATATAAAAAGATAATGAAAGGAAATATTTTGTAATACTGAAAATGTTTCATAAAAAGATTTTTGCACTGAATCATTTAAAATTTTGGTGCATTAACTATTCCAAAAAAGGAAATTTTAAAACTAAAGGAATTGTAACTTACACCAATACATTAATAAAATTATAAAAGTGTTTGGAAGTTTATATTTAATTTCATTTTTGTTTTAGAATTTTCACATTTAAATGTTTAGAAATTATGTTTTATACAGAAGTGTTATTGACTCTGCATTTCTTTTCGGAATTACTTAATTTTGAATTTAAATTTTGAGTCAAAAACAGATCTGGCACTGCAGCCTTACTAGTTCCAAAAAGTTCAGATTCTCACTGAAGTAAACAGACTCGTGTGTGTTCAAAGACTCCTAAAACTTTTGAAATGGCCCATAAATAAGCGTTGAGAGTGATTCCTTTTCACAAATCCATCCATCAAGCAAATAACTCTTAGAACTATAGAATCTGGTCTGCAGATGATCCAAGCACTTCAGCTGGAATGATTGAAACATCTACATATCCAAATTCGATCATAATATTGGAAGGATTCGGACAAGCGACAAAATGCTTTCGATTTTTGCGGACGAAGGCATTAAATTAAATAAAAATGTCGACCAGAGATACATTCTAAAATGTGTGAATTTTCATGGATTTCGAAAATTAAAAATAGACTTGAGGCTTATTGCTGAAAATTTGAATAAACATTTGCTGTTTTATGTCACTTAAAAAGGTAGCCTCTTTGAATAAAAATTACACTTATTAGTTAATAAATGTCTACTCTTATTATTATTTGTTATTATATTTTGTTAATTTACATATTTTTAATCGAATTGCATTGAAAATTATTTGTCTGGGAATTTTGCCGCACCCTGTATAGCCACCAGAATAAGTTTGTAATTTTACATAAATCTGCAGATATTGTTTCCTGATTGATATAGATTGCAATTTCTTCTATTCTGTAAAAATCTTAACTGTTATTGCCGAAATTCGGCCACAAGTCACAAATTGGTCAGAAAGACGTGGTAAGGTCCGGGTCTCAATGATTCCACGTTTGCTCAGCAGTCTTTTATCCACGTCTTATTGAAAACGTAATTAAAAGCGAGAGTTCTAAAAGGTTAGATCATTTCCCAGAGGACGATAATTGGAATACAACATTCCAGAACAATACCTTCTATAGAACTTTTGAAAAACTGTCCGAATTAATATTTCAAGCAGAGGCCCACTAACAGTAGTAAGATAAAGACGTGTTCACGCGTCAGCGTTTCGCGCTCTCAAAGCTATTCGATAATATGCTTTCAGAGACATAATGTTTTTGTTACTTCTATCATCCTCCTAGAGGATATAATCTAACTTTCTATTTGTTTAACATGTCCACGTTTTAATCCTTTTAAAATACCATACAAAGACTAGAGTTTTGAGATCGGGTTTCAGAACTCGATTTCATATGGTATAAAGTGACAAAAGTTTGGTTTCAATTGACTCAGAATGACTTGTGTAGTACAAACATAGTAATTTTGTAAGAATAGGGAGTGCCAGGCACAAACTATATGAGCTTAAAGTTTGCCAAATTTCACGCAGTGAACTCGGCTTTACGGGATATTTTATTTATGGCTCGATAATCATGTATGATACGTTAAGCGAATCGTTTTGAAGAATGAAAGGAATGCAAAATATATCTAGTGATTCGGGGCCATATTTGACCCATGGGAACCTGAAAACCGATCGTTTTAGTGACCATATTTTTTTAAAAAAATGACTATATATGGCTACAGAGCTGGTTCTAGGTCAGTTGGATTCAAGATACAAAAAGGTTTAAAGTTAAACCGTAGAATCAAAAGGTTTTTTGGTTCTACGATTTAACTTTAAAGTCCTTCGCATCATTAGGAGCCGAGTTGTAAGGGTGTCAAATTTTAACAATAGATGGTTTAGGATTAAAACTTTAGTTTGAAACCAACTGGGGACATGAAAGTTTTATCGGTTTAAAGGTTGCATCGAGACAAATCCAAAAGTAGTTGTTTTATGCTTCTAGGATTAATGGTTTCTTTGCAATTCACGATTGAAAATGTAGGAACAGGTGCCAGATCTCGGCTCCTATGGCACATAGAGACATGGTTTGAGTATCAATGGATAGAACATTATTTACTGAACAAATTCCAGCTAAGGCTGAAAGAGTCAAGTGAGGCATAAGGGAATTATCGCTCCTCATATTTTGACATTTTGGCTCATTTTTGGGGCCCTTGCACGGAACCTATGGAACCTACGGAACATTACTTTATGTCAATTCGTGCAGATGGACAAGATGTATAAACCTACCAAATTTCGTCTGATTCGCATAAAAAATAAAATTTTGGTACCAGTACCAAAGTACCATAAGTGGTACAAAGTTTCTGATAGAACAGTAGTTTTCGTCTGGTTGAGACGAGCATTTTGAGTGGTTACAACATATATATTTGCCCCCATAGAAGCCGATATATTTTTGATTGAAAATTTGACCTTGACGGACCCCCGTTGGGGACCCCTTCAAAATTTTTTTGGGCCAATCAAACAGTAAATAGCCGATATATTAACATTTATTTCATTTATTTGACCCAGGAGGGTCACCATGGGGGGTCGGACACCGGGGGAGTGTATTACCCCACGGGGTACCGACATACTAAATATCAAGACCCTACCCCCCATAGATCCAGAGCTATAAGCAAAACCCTAATTTTATCATTGAATCCGGCGGAAAACTGTATTTCCCCATGTTAATCCTATGGTAAATGGGCTTAACATACACAATTTCACATAAAACAACCCATATAATGTTACAATATTTAATAGTATTCCATATAAACACCCTACCATCTATAGGATAACAATAGTTAACATTTTCCCATGTTATCCAATGTTTATTAGGCTTAAGACTACCAGAAATTCAAACTGAAACTAGCACATTCCAAACATATCTTCAGGCTCTGAGCACGTGATCATCACGCTCTGAGCACGTGATCAATGCGGTATCAGTTTGCAAATTCTAGATTTTTTTTCATGTCACTATTTCCTTTTTAGCGTCTATAACCACGACCTTCGTAACACAAGGCCTCACAACTTGTTTGTGACGTCAC
>JAOUZG010051343.1:0-15704 GCA_026289955.1 Argiope argentata
TATAAAGTTATTTTCATGAACTTCCATTTTTAATTTTTTTAGCTGAAAAGCACAATTTTGGAGCTCTATCTGTTTTGAGATGAAATAACAGCAATGATATCATAGTTCTATGTTGACCTTTTAAAAACACATCTGCTGTCGAAGAAGCATTCGTAATAATAAGGCAATGCTGGTAAAAGCAAGTCAACCTCTTGAAAACGCATTTGCTTTCAAAGAAGCATACATAATAATAATGCAATTATGGTAAAAGTAGGTAAAATATATGTGAAATTAAAAGAAGTTGAGGAGTATTTCCCTTTATACTTTATTCATTGCCTACGCGATTTCGAGCCTCAATTATTCTTTGCCTTCAATTATTCAAAAAACCTAAATGAAAACAACGTCATGTTATCACAAGATAATAATACTTGATAGACAAAAGACACATATTTAAGTCAGATTATGAAACAAAATATTACGAAGGGTAACAGATTTAGATATCCACACTTACCATAATATTCACACACAGCATACTACATGATATTCAAGTTTTTTTTTCTAATATAAAAAGAAATTAATCTAGTTTTAGCGTTGAGAACATGTGGAATTTGCGTGATTGACAGCTGGCTCCACCCAAGGTGACAACCTGTGAAATAAATGAAAATATTAAACTCTAGCAATGGTTTTCTATCTTAATTTTCAATATGATGGAAAAAACAATCTTTCTGTTCGGTATTAGTACCTTCTCAATCTACAGCCATTAACAATTAACTGAAATTCCTTATTTAATTAAATAAATTGTAATATTATATAGACTGTTGGAAAACCCGGAATCCTAAATCAAGTTATCAATATACAAAGAACCAGATTATCAGATAACTCTATTTTTCTTTTTAAAAAAAGGTGAATTTTTTTCGTCAATACGAATTGCACATGAATCGAAATCATGTTGAACTTTTTGTAGATAATTTCTATTGTGTTTCTTCTTTCTACTTTCATATCCATCATTAATTTCGGAAATGTATGTTTTAATTAACAAACTAAAGACCTGAGTAACAATTGTTGATATAGTAGCATTTTTGTGTCCGAGGATTGAAATCGCTATGAATTGTAGTAACTTTTCGCATTCTGCTCATTTTCCACTGTGATTTCTTCTAAGAGTATGTTATTGTATTTATCATCAATATCCAAGTGAGTTGAACAACTCAGCTACAACTCATCTAAAAGATGATGTCCATCCCTTTCGGTTCATATGGATGTAAATACTTCCTGCTTTGAAGTCCAGTATTTTGGCTTATTTTACAATGAGTTTTCCTTTAACTTAAAAGTTCCGACTTTTCAATATCCATGTTTCCTCAGAGACTAAATATATCTCAGTTCAAAAACTCTTTCTAAATGTTAGTTAAACCTTTGCTCATTGGTTAAGTTTCCCGAAAATGAAATTATTGCAAATTGGACATTAGTGAAGGTTTTAGAGACTTTTTACAAAAATAATATATCTTCATTCCATACAGTCAGATAATGAGAATATATATTATTCTTGAAAGCTCATATCTTCTTGAAATTAGAATTCATATGACATCTTTCTAAAGTTGTTTTTTTCTTTGTTTTAGTTGTCATCATTAATGGATCAGGGAAGTCATATAACTGGAAATTGTAGAGAATAAACTTTATTAGTGTTTTTTTTTATTTCTATGGTACCGAATTGATAACAACCAAAGATGTCATTTTTCTATAACTGACCCTTTTTCTCAAATATTTCTTTCAAATGTTGATCTATCAAATATCTTAAGCGTCCAAATGTTGAATACTCTAAGGACTGCCATATAACTTTCTTAGATATTGGCAGATTCGTCGTTAAGTGAACTTAATAGAACATGCAATGTCAAACATAATTGAGAGAAACTATTACGAGCGCGACACGCAAAGCAGAATACTATTTATTCACTAAAGACGGGCGTTACATAGACACATGTAGACATACGCATAATAGATAACTAAAGCAAGATGAACCGTGTTAGAGAATGACGTTACAGAAAGTGGTTTAAATGGATTGGAATTTAACACGGTGTGGAGAATTCGGCAATTGGGAGTGAACTACGATTTAATTGAGCACATTTTGAATTATTTATTATTTTTCTTTAGAAGGAGACGGATGCTTTTATCTTGTAAATCTCTAAAAGTAGATACAATTTATTTTTTAAACGATTAAACATTAGAAAAATTAACATTAATTATATTTTTTAAATAAAACAATTTTCAGAAATCAAATTTCTACTAAATATTAAGACATTTTAACTTTTGAAAGGCATCAACCTTTTTTTTATTTTAAAATGTGACATCAAATATCACACAATTTTACTTTATACTAATTATTGAGATAACATGATAATAACTATTGATGCCATATTTAATGTTTGCAAATAAAGTCATTTTTTGCACACATCATAAAATTTCAAAAAACCCTTTTTTGCGATACCTGATGTATTTGTTAAAAAATTCATGTTTTATTATCTAATCTGGAAATAATAATAAGAAGACTAATTTATAAATTATACATGACCTTGAAATTCTTTCACTGAGTTAAAGTTATCTTTTAGATTGAAATCCATTAAGAATCTGAGAAATTAAAGAGGCTTAACAAGCCTTTTGGATTATCATAAGAAATTCAGATATTGAAATCTGATCAAACCGAGAAAGAATCAGGAATTATAAGAATTCATCGATGGTTCTATCAGTAACTCAATCAAACTCTTAAACTAACAGTTAACGAAGTCCAAAACAAAAAAGGATTTAGCAATTCCTTCAGGAAACTAGATAGTTTTAACTACTTCTGGAAAAGATTAACTGCTATCATATCTATTCCTATAACAGCAGCAATTATTTCCGAAATTTCAAGAGGAGGATTGTGTTTGCCTGACTTTTAACACATCTCTTGAATGTTGCCATCTGCCGAGAATTGGACTGTTAAAGCATTCTTCTGGACTGTTTTTGGCACGTGACTCGAAATCGAAACGAGTTGAACCACGTGGTGGTGCATTTAAACGATGTACTCTGAAAGGAATAAGGTATGGATAATTCGTTTCCCAAGATCAGCTTGTGTTTAGTTTTGCTGAATTGGATGTGCCGTCTTGTTATATGAGTTACATCCCATAAATTTAATTTTTTTTTTCATTTATGATTAGTTTTCTTTGATGATTTTCAAATTTGATTCTAATTGAGTGTGAGTGATTTGAGAGTGTGTGAGTTTTGTTCAAATTTGATTTTTATTGTGTGTGAGTGATTTGAGAATATATTATGTGTTGATCAGATTTGATTGCCATTGAGTGTGAATGATTTGAGAGTGCGTGTGTTGATCAAATATGATTCTAATTGAATGTGAGTGATTTGAGAGTATATGAGTGTTGATCAAATTTGATTCTTATTGAGTGTGAATGATTTGAGAGAATGTGAGTTGATCAAGTTTGATCATATTTGAATGTTTTCATTTGAATTACATATTATTAGCAAGATTTTGATACAATAGTACTGGTTTGGGACATACTTACCGAAAATATACGCTTTATTTTCAGATAAACAAAGGGTTTACTGTTACTAATCCACGGTTTGACTTTAACATTTAATTTTTAATATTAAACTCACGAAATGTTAAAAGACTTAAAGTAAATTAAATCCTTTAATAATAAAATTAGATGATAGAAAAGAGAGAAAATCTTATCTTCGGTGATGGGAGATTTAAGTGATTATAATTTCATTTTTATAATGCAATAATTTAATTAATAAAGAAACGTTTAAACTTTTTCCTTAACTCTTGATCATTATATTAAATAATAATTTTTTTTTATGTTTACAGGAAAGTTGAAACTGTTTTGTATTGTTTTATAAAATCTAACTTTATGTTTTATCGTTTAATTTAATCTTAATAATTCTAATTTTTTAACTCATGAGTAATATAATTGTTATTTTGTTAAACAATATTTTTTAAATAAATTTGAAAAAAAATGGTTTTTGTATAAATATTTTTTAATAATTATCATGAGTCGAAACATTAATTGTTTCTCATTAGATAAAAAGTATTTTAGATATATTTTTCAAAAAAAGTAAAAAAGTTAAACTGATCGTGTGAAAAATAAAATATACCAAATTCAGTCTGGGATTTTCTTTTCTGAATGAATATAATATTGCCTGATATGTTTTCTTTTCTCCCCGCTAATTTATTTCATTTTTACATAGCAGTTGAAGTTTAATACTTTTATATTTATTTCTAACATAAAAAAAGATAATATGAGTTCCACTTTATTTCGATAAGCATTTCATATATTTAAAAAAACAATTTTTTGGTGAATTTTCGAACATGGGAATTTTATTCCATTCTGTCCCTAGAATTCTGATTGTTTTATTTTTTAAAGCTTCAGTTATTACTTGGATTTCAAAAGGGTTGAATAGCTATTTATTAAGAATAAAATTAAGCTAATGTCAACGAAACATTCAAAAATAATTTTAAGTCATCATTATGTAGCATTGAAGATACTGACTCTAAAATTTATAAACTTTTCATATAATGAGGAATTTAACGAATACTTCCAAAAAATGTATATAATTTTTAAGTAAAATAAAAAATTTGATGAAACTAAATTATTTTCGTCTTCTTTAAAGTCTTATTGAAAAATGGAAGACATTGGAAAGGTAAATATTTCACCAGCCTTTACTAAAAATCTTATTAAATAGTATATATTTAAAAGACAAAAGTTAATAGTTTGAAGGACAATAATCAGAATTTTACAATTAAATTCAATAATAGTAAAAGCAACATGCAATATCTAGCTTTCTAAATGCATTTTATTAAATTATTAGAAATGCATTAAACTTCCTGGCAAAAATATATCAATACGCAATAGTAATGGAAATTACGTTCCAAAAATTAACCACAATATCTCTTAATAACTTAACATTTATTAAAAAAATATATAATTATTATTGTTTTAATCATATCTGACGAGATACTGAAGAAGTTACTCTTTAAGTAGAAACATTTCCTTGAGAAATTATAAATGGCAAACGTTTTGTAAGATAAATTTTATTCCTATTTTCTTGTAATAGGTATTTTCGTAGTTTTGTAATGAATATAACTTGATAAAAATCTGGCGAAAGAATTAGAGAAGCAGGAAAATAATGTAATTAAAATATTAATGACAACTAAATTAAGTAAATATTCAAGAAATATGATACTAACTAAAATATATACATCAGATTTTTAGTAAATCATGGTTCATTTAATCAATTTCTGCTGATCATGCAGGAAATTCCAATGCGTCGTATTACCTCAATGCACATTATTTTTCAAAACTTCAAACATGCTTTAAGAAAATTCAATTAAAATGCAAGGGAATTTTTTAGGAAAAATGTCTGATATATGGTGCCTGTTTTTAATATTAATGGAAATTTAAAATTCAAGAATATTTTCGTTTCCTATTCTGCATCTTCACATTATATTCAGTGAGCATGATTATTATAATTTAATTGCACTGCAACTAGCTTTATGTCTATTTACAAGAGACTGACCAGTAAATGGGAGAAATTCACGCGTCTATGGAGTAGACAATGATTCAGCTGAGACGTTAAGAAGAAAAATATTGAAATACAGTGGCAAATATTTACACAAACAACACGAAAAACAAACAAAGGAAAAAATAAAAGGATATAACCATTTACTACTTTAGAGGATAGAAAAAGAGAGGTGGATAAGAAAACTAAAAAAAATTGATTGAAACCAGAAATTCCCCATCACTTATTCTTAAGAAACTCTGTGGCTAATTAATATAATAACTTCATAAGTAATAAAAGAAAACTATCTAAACTGCATGTTACAGAGTTAGAAAAGTCTTAGAAGAATATATCTGAAAAAAAAAAAACGTATTCTTTGAATGAAAGATGGTGATTTTTTTATTATACTTACTTTTTATCTCTGAGATTCAAGCATTAAACAAAGAAATATTTTATGTTGAATTAATAGATTAATTCATCCAAGCATTTAAAGGATTGTATATCTCTTGTATCAGTAACTAGTGTGGGTTTTATACTTGTTTATGGAATGAAAATAACAAGGGGAAACAAACGGATCATGAGGACGTTTTGAAAAATCAACAGATTATAACACAGGCATAAAAATTGTTTTAAATATATCTAATATATCTGCTACAAATATCTGAAAAATAAATCCCTTTTAACCAAATCCGTCAAGTAAATGATGAAGAAAAAACATGATTTATTAATTTTCTTTTAAAACTTGTAATACCTGATACAAATTTTAAAAAGTATGAAAATCAAAACTTTTTCATTAATTTCCTCTTCATTTTAAAATCTTCCCTTTATTAATGAAATTTGCTGCATACTTAGGTTAGTATAATTCTTAATCTTTTGTCCTTTAAATACAAAAATATATGCCTTGGTTGTTTACGGTTATCATATTCAGAAAAGCAATTAAAAAAATTAATGATTTTTTTAATTATAGTTTTACTGAAAGCTGATTATATTTTAGTACTAAAGTTAATTAGTAGGCTTTCCACAAATATTTTTCCTGAAATAAAATTATAATAGATAGACATTGAAAAGAATAATTTTAAAATTAATTATATAAAGAATTTGAAGGAGAAAATAGTTTTTTCCTGTTGATAGCTTTATTATAATCTTTCTTCAAAAATGTAAAAACAGGGAAATTCTATTTTGATAATCATAAAATAATTATTCATCCAGAAAGAATCAATACAAAATAAATATAAGAATTCTCCGCATATTGTTTTAATGAAATAAAGGGCTTTACAAATCCATTTAATTTTATTTTTTCAGATCTCCTATAATTACGTCAATTCCTCACAAAATAATTTATAGTTCAAGAATGTTGAGAAATGTCAAATATTAGAGAAATTTAAAAAAAAAACTTAATTACAAGTGGTCAAAAGAAGTTTATAAATTATTTCACAGTCTATATAACTATGTATTTTATGTTGCTGTAAGCATATACTCTCAAGTATTCTAAATTATATATATATTCATGAAAAATAATATATATATATAGTTATTATTATTAAAATTCAATTAAAATTATTCTAATATTAATATTAAGATACTTGCGTCAACTATTAGGCTTTTTTAGCATATGTTATAGGTTACAGCAGTGCTGCTTCGATATTTGATATTCGATAATTATATTACTTCGATATTTATCATCAAAAGCGAAGGTATCAAATAATATTCTCCACATTAATAACTTTATAAAACATCACTTCCATTCTCCACATTTTTTGAAAACTCAAAAATCATTAAATGATGCCTAAATTTTCCATTTATGTCATTTAACTACTTCACATTTATCAACTAATAGTACAAGAGCACAAAATAAAAATTCCTTAGCATTTATCCAATTATGTTTTAATTGTTATATCATGAAATTCCTTTGGTTCGAAGTTTCAAAATATAAATTGCAAAACTATTATATTTTTAATAGTCTTCGGCATATGTAGTGAGTTTTAGAAGCAGTGATTATTTTACTATACCTTACATTATATTTATGTAAATGCATCCGAAAGACATTTCATAAATAATTTTTTGTGTTTAATAATAATACAATAAATATTAATAGCATATTGTACATTTACCTCATTTAGTTTAATCAATTCATTAATTTTATTAAAAATACCATTTTGCTAATATTTTTATATATTAAATTTGAAAAAAATGAGAAATTAACTGTTAAAAAGAAACTCATATTTTAACTCACTCAAAAATTTAAATAAACAATTTAATGAAAGTATAAAAAGTTGTGAATATAAATTATATTCATTTTGAAGAATTTTTATTTAATAAAAGCTTGCAATATAAAAATATTAAAAATGTGATTTCTTTTAACCGAATAATAAGGATTGATGTGATTTTGAACGGACAGATGTCTATTATTCAACGGTGTAAAAGGTCTATTATTGTTTACATATGAAAATTGTGAATTATGTGATTTATATGTATAGGATAGCATTAAAAATATACAGAGATCAAATTTTCAACAAGAGATAAAAAAAGGAGATTTCAGAAAATTAAATACATTAATAGGTCATATATAAATGTGCATTCGAAACTCTATTAGAAATAAATATTGTTATAATTCTCTTGAAATTTATTTTAAAAAAATATTTCATAACTTCTTATAAGCACTTTATAAAAATTCCCAATAATTTTACAAATGCAACCTTTAGTTACCGATGTTCTATCTTATGTTCCGCTTTAAATATTACCTGAGATAACGTGTTTCAAAGGTGGAGAAGTTTTAACTAACTTTCAGACGGATTAACAAGCATTCTTCCTTTAGAGCTACAATAGCAATTTACAAAATGCTAGAAATTGAGATTGAGTTTAACTCTCATTCACGTGACTACTGAATTCTGGTCATGCAGAGAATCTACTTGTTAACACGCTGTTCCGGTTAGTTTGAAGCATGACTCGAAATACAAATGGTTGGCGCTTGTGCTGCAGCATTTCAACAATACCATTTAAAATTAGTCCCAAGGAACAAAGTGTTGATGAGTTTGATCCTTCTTGGAACCGATTCTGAGTTAAATTTGTTTGCTGATGGAGATTCAAAATTATTTGTTTATTTTCTTGGATGGGTGAAAGGTATTCTTCTTTCGATTATCTAAAGGTTTTTGGGTGAAAAGTCAACCAACAATTTAAAAGATTTAGTTTTCTTGAAATTTAAATTTAGATATTTGAAATATGTGCATATTTCGAAGTTTAAAATTCAAAGCAATTGCGCTGAGGAATAGTATTTTTGTTCTAAGGAACTATGTAATCACCTTAAAGTGTTCCACAAAGGAATGGATAATTATTTTTTATTTATAAATAAAGGTTTACATGAAAATATAGTTTGTTCTATATATCTAAATAAACAGTATTAAAAAATATTTTAATATTTTTCAAAACACCTTTCCGTCTTATGTCAGTTTGAATTAATGTTTGTAAAGCCCCTTGAAAGTAATTCAGCCTTTAATAGTCAGTTTTTCAGGGAAAATTACATAAGAAAATTTGGGATTTCTATTTACATAAAATGTTATTTTAATAAAACGTTTCTTGAATTTCATTAAATATTATTGGATTTTGTATAATTTAACTATACTTAAAAAAATTTCTACAATTCATAATACTACATTTTATCATTTATTATTACTTAACCGATATGACTTAAAAATATGATACAGGTTTCTTGTAAAAAGGTATTTGTTTAAAATCACTGTGTATTAATGAATGTTAGATTAAAAAAATAAACGAATTCGCATCCAAAGCGGAAATATACCTTTTAGAAAAGAATAACAAATATTTTATATTTATTTCTATCTTTATAAAACTGAACTTTAAGACAGTCGCATTGTTTTGTTCTTTGAAATTTAAACAATATCATTTCCAGTGTATCAATTTGCTTCAGAAAGTATGTTATACGGATTCAGATGTAATCATCGATTCATTAATTCTCTGAACAGTTAATAGTGGAATATTATTGTTATGACTGGATTAACAATGAATGATTTTTCTAGATTACACACAAAACAGTCATTATACAACATAGAAACATTTGGTATCTGACTTAAACGTATCACCAATATTAGATCATATATCCAATCTCTCTTTCAAGAGTTAAAACTACTGTACTACCTGGTTCTTGCAAAGAAAAGATTTATAAAAAAAAATCACAGCCTAAGTACCTTAAATTGCTTACTGGACATTTCTGACAACAACATTTACTGAGCCGGCTTGCTGGCACAGAGGTAGCGCGTCTTCCTCGTGTTCTGGAGGTCCCGGGTTCGAGTCCCGGTTCTGTCTTGTTGTTCTTCTGTGTGCTATCTGTGAGATGTTTGAACGTGCCCCCCTGTAAAAAGGGGTTGTTCAAGCGAATGTGGTGAGTGGGTAGCAAAGTTAATTAGAATAATAAAAGCGCTAACTAAAGACTTGTTCGCGATTCAAGATCAAACATATAAATAATAAACACTGTTTCTTAATAAATTGATAACTGGTGTAACTGGCTTTCGACCTGCTTGACATATTTTTTTTTAGGCTTAACAACATATTTGCATTTGGAATTATTCCATTTGGAAATACATATTTTCTTGACTTTATTTAAGAGCAACTGGTTTTCCTCAATTTTCTTAAGGCTATTAATTGTTTTTACAATTTCAGATTCTTATAAATTTAACACACAATAAAAATGTTCAGGCGTTTATGAAATGCCAGTTCTGCAAGAAATGATTGCAGGAAAAATTGATTAAAAAGAGCTGTGTACAAAAAATATTTTTTACGTTTAATGACATTTAATCGTGTAAAACATTCGAAAGATTCTAAAATTAGCACCAAAACAACTCAAAATTTTGATTACAAAATTAAGCTTTAAATCTCCTATAGAATTAACTAAGGAATCGAATTGATACAGAGATAAGCTGATCCTTGTTAATCGTCAAGTATTAACTTTTGATTAAAATATTAAATTAAATTGATTAAATATTTTAAATTTTTTTATTGATTAAAATATTTTAAATTAATATTGATTAAAATATTTTAAATTAATATTGATTAAAATATTTTAAATTAATATTGATTAAAATATTTTTATTGAATGTAATTGATGGTAGAAACCTATATAAAAAGTCTGATCTCGTATCTTTTATTGGGATACATTGATTGTCTCGAAAGAAATATAATTCCACCCGTCATTTAAAGTATAATTCAAATAAAAATTGAATATGTATTACGAATGATTTGAAAATGCAATTAAATAATCATAAAAAGAGTTTATTGTACATATTCTAATGGGCAAATATGGTAACTTATAATGTAATATAACTCTTTAGTAAACGATGCGGTAATTTGCTCATTTAAATTACAAGGATGAAATAATCAGTTCCAAGAGTGAAATTTCCAGTTTTTAAAAGTAAAAAAAATACCCTGATATACCTGGTTAAATACGTCATTTGTCTTGGATAATGCATCATAAGAAACTTTATATTCATACAACTTTTTCTTATCAAGATCCAAGAATAATGTGTATTAAAACTAAGGACCCACTACGTTTAGTGTTCTGGCATATTTCTTCATAACTTTTAACAAGTCTCTGAGGAAAAGGGCATATTTAACTGTCTCTTAGAGGCATTAATAGGATCCTTTTATTTTTCGGTTACAGAAACAATTATTTTTAAAATTTCTGATTATAAGATGTATTTACCTACCGTTTCAATGAGTTGCTGAATGTTGTCGACGGTCTAATATTTTCCACTTAATTCAGGTGAAAGGTGCATTTAAACAATGTCGTTAAAATTAGTTTTGAGGGAATGATGAATTCAGATCAACCGCTTCCTAATATTCTTTACTTGTCTTATTCATAAGTCAGTAAAAAATATAAAATTTTCGTATTAAAGAAGAGTTGTATTTCAACTCATTTGGGAAAAGTAAAATTAAACTAGAACTCTTATGGCATGTAATTAACAAATGGAATATAATTGCTATCAAAATGCATTATTAGACTTAAACGGCTTAGCAGAATGTAAATTATTTTGAAGGTAATCAATACAACTAAACAATAAATTTTTGAATAGGTGTTAAACTAAATTAGTTTCAATTAACTTCAATATAAATGTGATTTTTTAAACTTTATATATAATTAGGATAATATTTTGCCTAGTGCTGTAAATATGTATAAGACATTCTCTTGCAAATTATTTAATTCATTAATTGCATGTTTCGATAATTTCTGGGAATTGCTTTCATTAAGTGTCATAAATATTAGCTCCCGTATGTTCCGACTAACGTAAATACAACGCAATTTTGAATTTTTAAATATTTTCTAGATGTCACATTTGATTAAAAAATTGATTTCACAGACTTGAAATTCCACAGACTTGAAAATATTGAAATATTAATATTTCCTTCCAATGTCATTACTGAGAAAAACATTCTTCTGAGCCGGCTTGCTGGCACAGAGGTAGCGCGTCTTCCTCGTGTTCTGAAAGTCCCGGGTTCGAGTCCCGGTTCGGGCATGGTTGTTATTCTGTGTGCTATCCGCGATATGTGTGACTGTTCCCACCTGTAAAAAGGGGTTGTGCAAGCGAATGTGGTGAGTGTTTAGCAAAGTCGTACTCTTGGCCCTAGTTGGCGCTACTGAAATACAAGAGACGCTTCATTCAGCTTAAATCTGCTGCTGGGTTCAGCAGCGGACGTGTCCATGACAAGTGCCATTTGACACAACATTCTTCTGAAGGAAAATAAAATGGAGTACCTTATATAAATAACCATTCACTTTTCATAGATTGGCTACAGGAAATTGTATTTACATGAAGCATGTTTCTGCTCTTTTGGTGGAATCCAATAGTATTATTCATAGAAAAAGAAATTCTTAGTCTTAAATCGCAGTGAAAAATAAAAATTATTCTTGAAATAAGCATTTATACAAGCAAGGAGCAATCACATATGATAAAAAGAAGAAACTTACTAATTCAATTTAGTTTTTATTCCTTTTCTTTTCATTTCTACCCTTCACGTAATGGATATATGTTAAAAATTGGAAGCAAACAGCTAGGAGATGGTCTCTCAATATTTTTCTCAAACTTATACGTACATGTTTACTATATTTATTATTAATTTCCTCTCCAGCTTACAAAAGAAAAATGTTCATTATTGCTTCATTTGTGTATTTTGGAAACCATATACTATTTCCTTTTCTAAGTTCTATGATGTGTAAACCTCTCTCAAATTATAAGTAATATATACATATATAAGAATTTGTTTTGGGTTATGAATTTGTTTGGTTGTTTCGGGTTAGATTCATTAATCACTTGTAATTCTGCATTTTACCTTAATCTATTTATATGAATAATTTTGCGCATTTTCATTTGTCACTGTGGCAAAAGAAAAGGTGAAACTGGTTAAAAACTGTTAAGTTGCGTATTACTTGCTATAGTCGGAGGGTCTATTGCCTATATATTTAAACGTCAAGTGAAAAAACAAAGCCTGATTAGAAGTGAAAAATAAAGTAAGGTCATGATTAAAGCATTATTAATGATGTTTTTCCTCCGTAACAGAATCAAAATTTCACGTATTTTAGTTGTTGGATGTATTAAAGTTCCCTTATGGAGTAATTCCAGAAATGCATTGGGATAAGCCTTATGACTTTGAATATACGACGGATTCTAAACGACCCCATATTATATTAATTAAATCAAAAATTCTATAAGTAGCTATAGAAATTAAGTGGTAATGCCAAAAATGTAATCTATCGGATAAAGTTTCACTGGACTGAGATTTGGGTTAAAAAAACTAATCTCCAATTATTGATTCCAGTATTGTGTTTCCTTTAGTAAAATAGAAATCCTTCAAATATAGAATTTAAAGTACCCCGACTAAAATTCTATTTTAATTATAATTAAAGAAACTTGCCTAGTTATCGACTCCCAAAAGTATAAGTGAAATTTTCCATCAATTGATGCTTCTTCAGGAGAGAAAATAAATATTCACCATTAGCTATTTTCCACGGCGTTAGTAGCCGATCCTTTAGTTGGCCAATTGGCGTTCAAATGTGGCAGCACATTCTGATCGGTTATCTAATAGCCACCATTAGCGATTGATGAGATCACTTCTTTTGGAGGTATATGGCGTCATCGGAAATGGAAACAACACAATTTCAACGCTATTACTATATCCAGAGGAGGAAAAGACCTTACTTTCGCTTCCAGTAAATTCTCATCCATTTCCTGAGGGCGATAGTCCGAGGGATAAGAAGATAATAGTAGAATATTTATACAAACGTTTATTTTATTTCTCTGATGAGGTCTTAAGAACATTCTTAATGGTTTATAGAATTTAATTAAATTCAGATACTGTACACTATAAAATCAATCAGTGCGACCTATCTAGAATTACCAATTACCAGAAAATATGAGTTTTACTGTGGCAGAAAAAATAGAGGCCGTTCGTTAAGACAAAATAATAAAAAATAAATTATATGAATATAATTAACAGCTAAAAAGAATAAAATTTTAATCATTTTTGAACATACTTCTCATTCAAATAATTCATCTTCAAAAGGTTTTTGAAATTTTAAAAATTTGCAATGGTAATTTAGTAAATCAAAAAGTCAAAGTGGTACAAATATTTTCGTTATATTATTTGATATTTTAATATTGAAATACGTTAATAATTTTTTATTGTTAATATTTCTTTATAATTACTTTCTTGGGAAAAAATAAAATATGGTAATGCAACTGTCAGATTGCAAGCATGTAATTCTTATCAGTAAATTTTATAAAGACTTAAGTTGAATTTAAAACAGTTAAATCTGCTAAGTTTTTATCTAACTCCTTTGATGAAAACAACATCAATTTTGACAGTGAAATGAAGACGAAAAAGCAAAATATCAACTTTACCTTTCAGAGATATCATAATCAAATAGAGCCCATTTCTATGCTTCCTAATCACATTGGGTAATTCACTTCGATTTTATTTGCTTACTTCCCAATTGCCATTGCAAATCTTGAGAAATCAAAATCACCTGAAGAAAAAAAAGAACAAAAAAGGAAACATAGAAATCGATCAAGGTTAAAGTACTTTACTTTTTACGTTGATACTACAGGGAAATTCCCAATCAGTGCACTTAAATCCCATGATAATCCCAAGTTCCCATAAAAATCGTGATTCGGTAACTTCGGTCTCACAAAAATAATATTTTTCGTTGTTTTCGAATCTTATGCAGCAAAAAATGAAACATTTCTGAATAAATCTTTATATAAAGAAGCACAAAAACTGTCACAAAAACAAAGAATGTTTGGCGATTTTTCTCAAATTTGGCATCTAATAGAAAGGATTCTGCGTTGTGAAGCAGCTTGAAAGAATAAACAGACTTAACAAATGAGAAAATTCAATAAAAAAGAAACAGTTGTATCTTCTTTATTTTCACCTAACACAATGTTGCGAATTTCTATTTGAATTTCGAGTGTCATACTATCCTACGATTCCGTCAGAAATTTAATACGATTCTGGAATGTGGGTAAGAAGATCCTATATTAAGACCCTAAGACTTTTCAATACAAAAACTGTTTATGTTACATATATTAATTAATATATATCCTAATATATTACAAATAAGATCAAATATCATTACAGATCATTATTACAAATAAATATTGAGAAAACTTTTTTTTGGAAAATTGGGTTACCCATAACGGAAGTTGATTAATAATTCACTTCAAACCATGTGCATCGAATATTTTCAGTAAAGCCGAGTATCGTTATAAAGTATATTATTTAAGAAAAATATTAACGCATTTTCCTATTGAACACTGTTTCCATCTATTCATTTCTCCCTAAAAGCAAATGAAATATTTAATTGTATAGTTATAAATATGCTGTAAGACATAAATATTTCAGGGAAAAAATTGTTTTATTTCGTGTTCTTTTTTGTAACGAGAGACCTATTCATTCTATTTTAAAACAATAATAATACAATCATACTTACTTGAAGGTGTAAAATTGCTAAGCACTGATAAATAATTATTCATCTGCTCTAAATTTTTGAAAAAAAATTAGGGAGCCCAATGAAATCAAAGAAAGGATATTAAACAAACCAAGAAGAATATTTTAGAATTCCTAGAAATGATTTTTTTCATTTGTTTCCCCCTTTATTTTATTATATTATTCATGTA
>JAOUZG010051344.1:0-15781 GCA_026289955.1 Argiope argentata
GGATGAATTCACTTCTGGTAAGGATGCATTGTAATAATGGTTCAATCCAATTATCTAACTATACTCAAAACAATCTTCCGTTTACCGAAATTTGAGTCATCGTATGGTTTCTGAAAAAAAGAAAAGAATCAATACAGTTTAGATAGCAATCATTACATCCTAAACAAGTAGAAAAACTTTCGATAAGTAAGATATATTGCTTAGAAATCAGTGGTAAAACTAATGAATACATCTGAAGAATTTCTTGGGAGATTTTGGAATCGAAAGGAACACAAAAATGTAATTTTGGAAAAACTTTCATGTGAGAATTAAGGAACTGAAGCTTTGTACTCTTTTATGGGAAATAATCAATTTAAGATTAATGGTTTATAGTGGAAATTTTTATATATTAAGAATACACGCAAAGCCGACGAAAGTTATTACTTTTTATATTCAAAAAAGTGTATAATTTTTTTTATAAATTAAGCACACATTATGTTTTCGGTACAGTATAAAATACAGCATATAATATTGTATTTTACGATTTTGATACTATCATCATAATGAACCCTTACTTAATAAGTTGTTCAACTTCTGGTACTTTGATGCTCACCAAGAGGGAAAAAATTGCTGAACATGCAAGAATGCTCGTGTTGATCCAAGAAAAATCTTAGCATTGCAGGGTATTGCTTCTACCTGGTAAAATGAACATGGATCAAGAACCAGAATCCTTCAGCAACTTTATTGCAGACGTAGAGCATAATCCACCACTCAGGTAGGCAACTTCTTCAATGCCATTCTTTTCTATAATCAGTAAATGAAGAAAATTAGAAATGATTCAAATTCTAAAAGATACAGGGTGTTCATTAATTATAACCGGGGTTTCCATACCTCATAACTTTCGAATAAAATAAATATTACGCAAAGACTGATTACGTATTCGTAAATTAGAACTCCAAGAATTTTAAGTGACAACAATGCAATCTTATTGCATTTGCATTCTGGGTAATTATGACGTCATAAATAAAAATGGCAGTCAGCAATCAGTCATAACTACTCAACGTCACTTCAGGAATATGTACAAGAAAGATCCTCCTTCTGATAATTCTATCAGACGCTGGTTAACACAATTTCAGGAAACTGGTAGCGTTCAAAACCGAAAGGGAGCGGAAAAATCGCTTGAAAATGTTGATCGCATCCGAGAAACGTTACCTTGTAGTCCACGAAAATCAACGAGACAATCAGCTGTGCAGTTACATATGCCACATACGATAATTTGGAACGTTCTCCATAACCACCTTCAGCTGAATGCCAACAAAGTGCAAATTGTGCAAGCTTTAATAAGTTTTTTGTGGACTTTAATATTAATAATAAAATTCTTTGAGTTGTAATTTACGAATATGTAATCGGTTTTTGCGAAATATTTTTTATTCGAAAGTCATGAGGTACGGAAACCCCGACAATAATTAATGAACACCCTATATACCATTTTGATACTGTTATCATAATGAATTGACTTACCATTCCAACTACTGATATTTTATGTTATATACAAAGAAGTGTTTAATATATCCAGGAGAGTTAGTGCCTATCACAGGGATTGTCTGGTATCGAAATGCAGTCCCCTCTGCATAAGTTGGTGGAATTTGCTCCATTCTTTAATATCCCTGTAGATGAATAATCATAGAATAATCCTCTATTAAGGTAGCTAACTTCCTCTACAGTATTCTATTCTACAATCAGTAAATGGGGAGATTAGAATGATTCAAATTCTAAATCATGTACCATCTTAATACTATTAGAATAATGAATCAACTCACCAGGATCTACAACTTCTCTTACTTTTTTTTATACACAAAAAATGTTCTTAGTGCACTCAGGAGACTTGATATCGATCAAAGATGAGCCTTGTATCAAAAGGTATTCCTTGTACTTAAGTAAGATGAACTTTCTCCATTCATCAATGTAAAGGGAGATGAGAGAAATCATAGCATAATCTTCTATTAAGATAGCTAACTTCCTCTATACTATTCTATAATCAGCAAATGGAGGTGCACTGGAATCATTCGATATAAACGATCATTCTACAGAAATTTCCAAACCTTGCTATTTTTCAAAAACTCAATCGTTACTTGTATGCCTTCACTTACAAAACTGGATGGAAGTTGCTAGTGGATTCTGTTTGAAGATGGAATACAGCAGTAGCCAGGAGACCCGTTATAAAAGTTAAGAGGAATTCTGAAATTCTAAAAGAGTTAGATGTTGCAGCAAGCGAGAAATAGAAAAATCTATATATAAAAAGAGTAAAATGACGACACAATCGAAAAAAAATATTTTATGCTATTTAAGTATGATAAATGTTGTTCATTTTTTAAGGAAAATTGTATTTCCAAAATAGGCCATGCCTGGTTTAAAAAGTCACAAATGTGTTTATAAGTTATACGTTATTATGATTTCTATCAATAATCACTGATAATTCAGATACGAAGTTCAATAAAACCATAACGGATACACACACACACACACACACACACACACACACACACTAGGGCTCCTTATAAATATCACCACACCTAAACATATTCTGGCTTATTGACTATTATTCCTGTTATACAAGCTGATTTCAAATTTTTGAGCACCCAATGTTTAGTAAAATAGATTTTTCAATATTTATTTTGGCGACATTTTATCAATTTTATCCATGGCACGAGTTGTTTTAAAATTGTATAAATTTTTGCTTAAGATTCTGCAAAACGAGTCGGAAGATCTTTCTACAGAATCTACCTTGAAGATCGCCATTGGCTATTGCCTAATATTCCTTTGTTTCAATATTTTTTAGAGGTTGAAGCAAATTCATGGCTGCATTCGTACTATTTAAAAGTACATTATTTTAAAGATTAAAAGAAATTGAGGCTAATTAGTTAAAATTGATGATTTCAAGGCTTTCATATCTGCAAGTTTGACCAATATTCTGGCAAAGTTATTCTTTCTTTCAAGCAAGTTATTCTTCAATCTTTCCGTTCATTAGAAGTCGATATCTCCAGTTCGTTACTAGAATATAATAAATGAGATCATATAATTTAAAAATGCTCTCTAAAAGAAATAGGATGCAAGAAGAAAAATTATTTTGTTATTCAAAATTTCTAAGAATCATATCTTGTCAATATTAAAGTTGTTTAAGTGGATTTACTTAATAGTGGCAAATTAGGGACATACATGAATGCGACCTTTCATTTGAAATTCAGGCGGATCGGAAGTCCTCTATTCCTAAATTCCAAATTGTTCAATAAATGAAGGCTATGGAAATTAACAATGTTATATGGGACGTCAGACTGAAGTTCTTTTACTGTGCTAAATACAATTCATAAAATTTGAAAATGGATTAATGCCCATTATTTATAAATGTTTTAAGATATGACGGAATATCGATATATTAATAAAATTTTTTCAAATAGATGATATTTAGAAGTATATTAAAAATTTATTATTTTAGAATTATATGAATGAAATAATTCATTTAATACAAGTAATATAATTCTTTCAATATGATAAAGAAGTATTCTCATAATTTCTGCTACTGCAAAAGACGCTGAATGATGGTTAAGTAGATGCAGAAATATATATAAGTAGACGAACTGGCAACATCAGGATTTCGGAGGATTTTCGCTAGTAATATTCTAGGAGAGTGTTATAATGTTTCAAGATGAAATTATGTTCAAAACTACATCCCAATCATCTAAATTCGAGTATGAATTCTGAAAAAGCAAACAAATTTTAGGTGATAAGATTGAAATGCAACCATCAGAAAAAAAAATTGGAAAATTGCTTATTAGTAATATTATAATGCAGCTAATTAATCTAAGACAATTATTGTAGAACTTTAAATTTAAATGCAGACGCAACTTGTTAAATTTTTTCACTATTAGGGAAGTTTCCAATGAATTACAAGCTTTTGGAATTAGTAATATTAATAATTGAAATCAATTAATAGAGAAATTTTCCTTATCACTTGAATAAATCTGCCTTAGAAGATTCGATTGTTTTACCAGCATTTATGAGGCAACGGTAAGTGATTAATATGTCTCGTATCAATTTTTTTAATGTATCGAAATGATCATGCAATGTATTTTAAAATGGAATCCATTAGGGACTATTATCAAAAAGCAAGGACTTACCAGGCTCTGACTGCCGATAATTTGAAGCTGTCCCCCAAAGGAGCCTTTTCTGCACATCCAGGAAAAATGTTGATCCGAGATGGACATTAAACTGAAATTCTTTCTAAAGCAAGATATAATAAGTAAGATCATGATCCAAAATTCTAATGAGATGGCATTCTGCAGATGGTAGTAAGTTATGGCATAATTAAAAAAAATCGTACCTATGAACGAATCAACTTTCTCTGTTGCGTTCTATTATTCTATTAACAAATGAAGGATAATCAGTGATTCAATTGGACTTAAATGAATGGACAAAGAAGTAGTCTACTCATCACTGCAATTTCTCAAGATTCCCAGCTTACTACTTGTAGCATTTCGGAGAAATGCCCATGTATGGAAATTTTTAATACATTTCAATATTGAGGTTATACCACGAGATTTGATTATTTGACACAAGATTTTCTTATTACACACGATATTAGAGATTCAGTATTAAGATAACAGGAGTTTTTTTAAATTATCCTTTAAAATTAAAACTAAGATTTACTTTTTCGTAAAATTTTTTCAATGTTGTGGCAACTTTTTTTTTATATCCAAGAAATGTCATTTTCATCAGACTCGCTATAATACAAATCTCTACGCTTATTATTGGACTAAAAGAAGCAAGATAACATAGTTTAAGAATATGGGTTTTATGCAAATCAAGAAAATACTTCTATCTGCGTTTCGATAACTTTAGATTGTGATCCTAATGCACTTGAAAAGCTTTCGAATTAAAATATGCAAGGATTTGAAAATAGATATGTCTAAGAAAGGTACATTATGATCTAAAGTGATAAAAATATAAGCAAATGGAGATTAAAAAAGATTCTTGACCTATTAAAAACACTTGGAATTTCATTATACGTGCAACTTAATCTCAGTAAAAGTTTTTTAAAAATGTTTTAATTTTTTAAATTTATATATAGTTTACACCTAATTACTTTATTCACATCTAGATATTACCATTAATGCTTTAAATTGGTCATTGCACTTAACCCTCAGTGATTAAATTTCAAGGTTTGCTAGAAGATGATCGAATATTCTATTATAGAATAAAGAGGGCGTTATTTTATTATAAATTAATTATGGTAATAAAGCGAAATAAACACGCGCCTCTTTTATAAATATTAAAGCAAATAATTAATATTAAAGTTATTTAATAAAGCAAACATTTATTATAAAGCGATTAACAAATAAGGCGAACTTCATTTGAGTTCCTATATTCAGTCGGTTCAAAAGTAATTGGAATCGAATGCGTGATATCAACACTCGTCCATATTCCAATTCTGATGTACGAAGTGAGTTTGAAGCGAAACTAAAAAATAGCAACATTGTACACATAAAATGATTTTGGTTACCTTGATCTCAGCTTGAACAATATTGCACAGAAAATAACTATTCCACTGACTATATTATGAAGGATTTAAGAGCAATTTGACGTTTTAGAGCCTATTATATACGTTTAATTTTGTCATGCGGTTTGCTCACAAGTTAAAAAAAAATATAGTATCCAAATTAGATTACACAAAAATCAAAGTTTTGTATTTTGTTTGAGCATCCAAGAATAATATTTTAGGGCAAAGAATATACACCATATTATTACAGATGTTGCAAACATTAGCTACTGCAATTATTTTTGATCCAAGAAAAATGGATTTATACATTGGAATTACATAATCTAAAGTAGTCTTATTTTTTTAATTCCATTATTTTAAAATTTTACTGGTATTCGATTTCATTTTTTAACTCGTTCAATTTCATAATTTTAAGAATCTTAATCTATTACTTCTGATGAATAACTAAATTCCCAACTACCAAGAAATTTATTCCCAATCTCATGTCATCATGAAATTCGCCCTAGAAGCTACATACTTTACCTTTGGTTTGTCTTAATTCTAAAATCTGGAAAAAAGTTGTACTGAAAATAGATTGAATTTCGGATGTTATATAGAATTTCGATCCTGTAGAATGTCACTTTCTCTCCAATATTTTGAATTTCAACTTAATTCTTCGATATCAACGTTGGCGCAGTATGACCAAATATGGCTCTTGTGCCAAAAATCCCCCTCAAACCAACCAACCATCGATCTCAACGCCAACTTTTTATCCAAGTATGAAATTTAAATATATAATTACGCTAAAATGAGTTTTGCATTTATGTTGATACCAATAGTATTACTTATGAAAGAAATTTTAAAAATTGGGCTGGATAAAATTGAACATATTAACAATGTTTTATAAATGGATGACTCGTATCATCAAGTATAATTCTCGTCTGAACAATGGAATACTTTCTTCATCAATGAATTTCGAATTTTAGGATTGGAGAGGTTTGATCCAACAATAGAGCTAGCATTTTGAAAAACTATTTTGATTAATTGAGGATAATTTTAATTTATAACATGAATTAAGAAAATTTTTCTGGCCTATGGTCTTTTAAAAGACAGAAAAATACGCATTAAAAGGAATTAGTTCTGACGAATGATGCTTTTAATGCCTGAGTGCGACTGCGGGGGCAAGGGAAATAAAGATTCATGGAAAAGGGGGAAAACAAGAGGAACATTCCGACATTACATTTCAATATGAATTCAAACTCGCCTACATGTTTTTCTATTACTATGAATCTGGACTTTTATTATTCCTTGTGTGGTTGGAAATTGAGGAAGTTATTGATGAACTACTAAGATATAAATGAAATTTACATTTCTGCATAAATTTGCATGCATAAATATACTCCAATGGTTTAAAGGAGTCAAAGTCACGAGTAAATGTTCATGAAAAAATCTAGAACAGGTGAATCGACACCGCCCCATACAGCAATGAAATAAAACAATTGCCTAAAAAAACATTTTAGAAGCATACTTCAGGGTAGGATATGCCACAAATGAACGGCGCCAAAAGGCGCTGTTCGTTCGCAGAAAGAACTCTTCTTGAGATATATATGGGCGTTTGTTGGAAGAGAACAGCGGTGACTAAGTGCCTATAGACGCATTTGGCCACGAAAAAATTAAATGCTTCTTGCATTCTAATTTTCTATTATGAAAATATTTCATTATTCTCGTAATATATTTTGGGATAAAAAATTATAATTTAAAAGTCAAACTTCCCGGGACGCTGAATTTTTTTTTATAACATTCATTTTTTTTAAACTCAAGATTTTCTGTTAAGGATCTTATTTCCAGATCTGAAATAATTCAGAAGTTTCTTTTTGAAAGATATTTTCAAAATTTTTTAACTGTTACATAAAAAAAAGGAGAATTTCAAATGTTTTCAAATCTGAAGCATATTGTGAAAATATACTTTAAGTCAGACGTGTTCTTCTTAGTCCATAAAATAACCATTTTAACGAAGGAAATTTTTTACAAAAGATGAATAAATCCAAATATAGTAGAAGTCTAATTGCAAACAAGTAAATTAGGAACGCATCACTTCTAGGAGAGGTGTAATTGCAAATACTTGATGATGGTCCAAAGGGAAATCAAGTTAAGTCCAAAACAATCTTTCATTGGTCGAAATTTGAGCCATCGAGCAATTTCTGAAAAAATTAAAGCAAATATATAAACTTTTGTTACTGTAAAAGGCCGTAATTATCATAAGAAATGTTAACTGCTTAGTAATCAATGTCAAAAAATATACGTCAACTGAATTTTTACTTAGTGTTTCAGAACTGAGAAGATTCTTGAAAAATTAATTCTGGAAAAGTTTTCATATCAGATTTAAAGAGTAAATTTTGTACAGTAAGTCTTTGAAATATGAATTAAAAAGTATTGAAAATCGGGTATAACGATTTCTGGTAGAAACTCTTTCTTTTAATACATTCTATGTTTATGGTGCATTCAACTAATAATGACTTCTTTTTGAAACTTTTATACAACAAATCTCCCTAAACAACCGAAAAAATATCTTTTGTTTTAAAAGCATTAGATTTTTTATAGTGCATTAAACTAATAATGCAATATCCATTCCAAATGATGTTTTATAATTCTAAAAATATATTGAATCAGCCACTTACTAGGCTTTCAGACTTTGTTATTTTGATGTTATCCCCATTTTTAGAACATCTGGGTCTATTGGTATCAATCTAAAGGTATTCTACCATCGAAAGCCATTCTTCCGTACAAGTTAGATGATTATGGAGTACTTGAACCATTCGGCAACTTCATTGTAGATCGAAGAGATCCCAAAGCATTTTCCAAGAAGTCTCACCATTGAAGTTTCTTGACATTTGCTAAGAATTGAATAGAAGGAAGAAAACGAACAGGCATATTTGATTTTTGCGAAATTCTCGACTTGAGGGAGTCAATGACGGAAATTTACAATCATTGCAACTTGAGAAAATATCCCAATCGTTAATTTTCTGCCATCACAGGGGAAAGTGGAAGAAATTTAAAATAAGCTTCATGTATGAAAATGGGTTACTCTAGGAATCAGTGCGATTCGTTCTTGACGTTTGGAAGAATTAAGATTCTGGATCAGTGGAATTCAGCCGTAGAGACATAAAAAAATCTCAATGATCCATAACAAAGACACAATTGGGGAAACGTCAGAATTTGAATATATGATGGTATTTTATGATAACTTTATCCATTGTCCAGGAGAATTACATTTAGGAAAGGAATTTGGCGTTTGTTGAAAAAAAATATGCGCATGCATCTTTATGGGCTTAAATTATTTCGATTTCTTGCGATATATTTATAGGCTTAAGTTATTTGATTTTTCTTCTTTTCTTATGATAATTGCAATTTATTTGAGTTCAATGTCTGAGGACTTTGACGTTTAAGAACTATCACGAAGATTTATAAAAAGGACACTAATTAGGGCAATGTATCGTATCTAAATATATATGCTGCATTGATGACTGATGCTCTTATATACAATCACTTTAAATTTTGAAGGATCTCGCAGTTCACAATAAGTTTTTCCAATATTTAATGCAACATATTTTATAAACTTGATCCATGGAGCGAGCAGCTTTAAAATTTTCCTCCTAAAAACTTTATAATTTAATATCTAAAAATTTACAAGCCTTTCCTACGTTCACAGGATTTTGTAAAGTGATTCGCTGATGCATTTCTATTATAATAGATTCCACGTTGAATTTAGTCATTATCTATGGTTTTCAATATTCTTGGTTCAAATAGTATTCAGAATAGATGTATGCGATCATGAATTTCCTTTAATATTAAAATGCATATATTTTTTGAGAATATTATCAAAGCTCTGAACACAGTCAAATTGATGGAGGATTCAAGGTTTTCTTTTCCTTAAAGGCTATCCAATATTGAGGCAAAGATTTCATTTCTCGACTTTCATTTAACGACGAATTTTATTGAATTCTTTGTCAGCCAATTTCTTGAGTTCATTGTTGGGCTACAACAAACAAGATAACCTAACGCAAGAGCATTTGCCAATCGGAACCAGGGTATCACAAATTCTTTATTAATTATTCAAAATTTCTTGAAAAGGTATCCACCTAAAATTATAATTTTAAGAGGATATTTTCAACAATGAATATTAGAGATATACACGAAAGTGTCCCGTTTAATCTTCAGACAGATATTCAAAAACCCTTGATAATAGGAATTCCCAATTTCTCATGAAATGAAAACAAGAAAATTAGTGTTATATAGGACTCCAGTCCTTTTTCTTGGAGGTAAATTCTTTTTTTTAATTAAAATTTAAAAGTAACAACTCAAGCGATATTTTGTATCAAACAATGTTAAAATGAGACATTGATAATACAATTTGCAAACAAATTTTCCAAAATTTAGCGGTATATGTAAAAGATTTTATTAAAAGAATTGCTGTTTTATTTTCTAAACAATTAGCAAGGGGTTGGTCGTTTAAAATAAATGATATATAATAGCTTAAACACTATAAAAATGAATCTTCATAATTCTTGTTATAATAAGATGATGAATTTTACTTGATTGTATGTCAGCGAAGGTGCTGTGCATGCAAAAATCTATGAAGTATCAAATATATTTTGGATGCCAGTAATCCAAGGCAATACTCAAATTTGATGAACTTAATGCTATCAGATGAAATTATGTTCCAAACGTCCTCCCATCTCCCCACGTTAATAGCTCAGCATATGAATTCTGAAAAAAAAAATAAAATAAAAGATCAAAATAAAATCTGCTATGCATATTTCAATGCATCATATCAGAACATCATTTCTTGAACGGCTAGGTACCGCGTGCTCGTGCAAGTTAAATTATATTTTTATTCATTTTAATTGTTTCATCGAATTAATCACTTTAGTATTGCAAAACGATCCAAAAAAGCTCTTGTATTAATTGTTAAAAAATGTCACATTTCCTATTTCATTCCACATAATCACTTGCTCAAAATGTCAATTTTCAAGCTTTTATTTGCTATTGTAATTAACTCAGTATTTTAATAAGAGAATTTGCAAATGTTATTAAAAGCCGATTTTTTAGATGCTCGTGCGGATAATAAAATGTTTATTTTTCGCCTAAGGATTTTTGTTGACGCCACAAACCTTATTCCCAAAAATAACATGTTCTGACATGATAAAAAAAGATCTTAGTCCACCAGTTTTAAACTTGTATATTATAAGGAACTCGGAAATTTTTTCAATAATATTATTCAGATGAGTAATTTAAGCCAATGATTTCTGAATTGAATGGTGAACAAAATTAAAAATTTATAGAACAGTTACCACTCGTTAAATAATCCTTCATTGTGAAAGATTTCTCCAGATTAATAATTTCAATGTCAGAAAAATATTAAAAAAATTAAATATTCCATTATATTTATTTTTACCCCTAATAAAACTACCCGAGAAACATTTAATTATTTTTATTAGAATTTATTCTATTTTGAGTTAATCGATGAATACTTCTTTCAGTACAAAAATGACTTTAGTGTATCGAGTTGAGCATAGAGAATCTATTCTGGAACTACTATCAAAACTCAGCAACTCACCTGGACTAAATATTGATACTTGACATCCATCCAAAATTAAACAGTTTCTACATATTCTATTCAGGTGTGTTGTTTGAAGATGAATTCTTAAATGAAAAATATTCTGTACATAAAGGATAAAAAAATGGTTCCAAGAAACTTGCACGAAAGAGTAGTCGCTCTACAGTTTACAGTGAAATTATGTTACCGAAATGAGAGTATAAGCTTCATTTACATTGTTCTATTAGCAAATGAAAATAATTTCGTATTCAAAGTTTTTCACAGTGCAGAAATAGAAATACAGAAATGTACAAGAATTGCTATTTTTCAAAATCTCCCATAGCTATTTATCTATCCATGAAGTATTAAGAAATTTTTTTTTAGGAACTGGACCTCAAAATTGTATTCTTTTAAACCTTCGGGCATTTTTTTTCTTAATTTCTAACAAACTTGAAAATTCTATCTGAATAAAACCAGTAGATGAGAAATGGAAAATAAGCTAATATTTCTGAGAGGGTTCAAAATAATATATTTGTTCTGAAAAGTTATTTATACATTCATATATTTGTAAAGTACAATAAAGATTATTAATTACACAGAAGAATTGTATTTATAAAGGGAATTCTACCTTAATCGAAAACAGTAAAATGTTTGTAGGTCTACTGACATTTGTTGCTATGATCACAGCTCATTTAAATTTAAAGTTTGAAAGTTTCGATGTACATAGCTATTATGCAAATTTAAGTTCGAATGCCCAGTTGTTTTGTTGTATTGTCGTAATTAATATATATTCATTTATTCTTGATAATTCGAATTCAAATCTAACTTTGAAGGTACTCAAACTTTAATTTTTTTTTAAAAAAATCGAGCATCAAAGGGTTAAGAAAATATTTTAAAATGCATTTCAATATTGCGATTACCCTGCAAAGTTTGATAATCCATTTAAATTGATAGCCACCATGGTTGCTTTCTTCACATTAATCTAATAATTAGCGAGCGTTTTTATTCTTCACTTTCTTTTAAAGCCATATTTTTATTGCTTTCACTATCAGTCAACTCATTACGCTCATTATTAGACTAAAACAAGGAAGATCACAATTTAAGACTATTAACCAATAGAAAATTTTAGAATAACTATGGATAAATTGTTTCAATTCAGGTAACTAAATTCTAATTCATTTTAAAACCTTTCTAATTGTTTAAAATACTTAAATCTATAGAAACAAATATATTTAAAAGAGCATTTTCTTATCTAAACAGGAGTAAAATATATAAAAGAGATTATAAATTTTTCTCGATCAGTCAAAAGGGTTTTAGTATTACATAGCACTTATAACTTGAAAGTATCCGTCTATTTAAGAAAATGAAGAAGGAAATTCAGAATGCAAGATTTGGAGAATACGGTGGATGCTGAAGGACCTCCCATTCCAGTTCTTGAAGTGCGGCTTTGACGACTTGTGCAACGTGGGGCCTGTCGTTGTCATGAAGGAGTATGGTTCGACCATGTCGATTGGGTCTTTTTAGTCGAATAGCTTCATTCACTCAGTGAAGCTGGGAAATGTAGAGCCCCTTGTTGACCGTGGCATTCTTTTCGAGCATTTCCCAGGGCAGTATGCCCTCCCAGTTCCACCAAACACATTGAAGCCCCACAAACAAAACATGAACTTTGCAAACCATTTCCGTGCTGTAGACTCGTCTGTGACACCTTCTCCATACACTTCGCAAATGTCCCGGGCTGCCTCGGCAGAAGCCCGGACATTTCGGACAGGTGTCGAAAATGTTGATTTTTGCCACCAGGATATTCCATTTCTAAGCCTCAAAACTAAAAAAAAAACTCAAAAATACAATTAACATAGTTTTGTAGAGCAGAAAGAGTTCTATCGAATGAGTACTTACCCTTTGCCAAACCGCAAACAATGCGTTGTAAAATAAAAGAAATATAAAAACGCTATGAACTTATTCCCCAACCTAATAATTGCCAAACATATTTATTGGATTTTGCTCAATTGTAAAGCGATTCAGTTTCGAGATTTGCTTCAAATTTTTCGAATATTTTATTTATTGCATCTAAAAGGTGTTTAGCAGTCGGATTTTTTCGGGTTCCTAAGTTCAGTTTATTCAAAAATAATTGAAATCTGATGCATGATAATTTTCTCTATTCCAGTTAAAGTGTGCTTGTGGATTGGATAAGGGATTGTATAAAAAAGTTAAAAAACCTCACTCAATGATCTTTTTTCATTTATTTTCTCTAGTTATTTACTTTTATAATTTAAATAAGACCTAATATTCTGTAAATTTTAAAAGTTCAATGAGCCATTTTATAAGGGTTTTAGGATAGTGATTCCTTGTTGGTTCCAAAATAAAAAGCGGAATCATTTCAGGGGGAGAAGTCAAATTTATTCAAAATTTAGGAATTAGGCATTTCAGCTTTCATGAATAAGTTGGCAGCCCAAAATATCGTTCGATAGCAATAAGTGATTACTAGAATTTTTATTTATTGCAAACATTATATCTCAATTATATTATATTAATCCTAGTAAAGAAGTGAAATCCTTCAGAGAAATTGGCTTCTGCAATAGGTTCTCATTTTACTGGCAAAGGATTTCAATTTTTGACTTAATATATTACAAAATATGAATGTGGATTATTTCCGATGAAGTTCTAAATTTACACTTCGAATAAATGGATTCCCAGTCCCAGCAATATCTCGTATTGCTAATAATTTCCTTCTAGAAACTATGCGTTCTTCCTGGGTTTCTTAAATACCGATATTTGAAAGAAAAGTGTTCTGTAAAGGTTGTATTTCGGATGTAGCACAAAATTACGACAAAAAATATTACTCATCTCATTCTTTCTACTATTCCGAATTTAAAATAAATGTGTCCAATGTGACAACATTTTTACCGAAATAGCTAATTTCCTATATCATTACATTAAATCGATTTCTCGTTAGTAATCCACTTAGTATAATATACTGTTTCTAAAAGAATATTTAAAAATAAGGATGACCTTTTTAAACACAGTGGATTATCGATGGGTTATTCCTTTCACCAGGTGAAAATTCATCACCGAATTTAAGTTTTAAGAATGAAGAATTTTGATCAAAGAAAATACCCAACAGTATGAAACCTCGATTACTCAATGATTGAACTCATTTTATAACAAGCGATATTTTTTAACTTAAAAAATGGCAAGGATTGAAAGAAAAGCATTAAGAATACATTAGAGATTGAAGTTGATTCCATATCCGAGGTGAATATGATTGCACTTTCAAGGAAAAAAATGCATTGAACATAAGACTATATTCTGACATTTTTTGGCAGTTCCTAGGAGTTAATTTGCTTTCATAAAAATCTTTGAATAATTCAAAGAAAATTCAACCTTTCTACAAATGCGCGTCTGAAATTTTAATATTAATTGTTTCGTCCTGAATTACAAGTAAAATTACATCGCTTAGTCAATTCGATACGAAGATTCAAAATTACTACATAATTTGAAACGCGAATGTAAACTATTGTTAATTTGATTTTAATCGGAATAAGAAGTTGCTAGTAAATCTCCTTATAAGGAAACATAGAAGGATATGCCTCAACAAAGATTTGATTATTTTTGAATAAATCCTGGCGAAATAATTGTTGACACTAAAATTAACCAACTTAGAAATGTCTAACAAAACTAAAACTCTTTATTAATATGTAAAGATAACCCGACTAATTAACGTTATTGCACATAAAATAATTGAAAACACAGTTAAATTATCAAAAGTTTCCGATAGAATTATTTTAAGGTCTATTGATATATTTGCAATTTATAATAATGAAACCATTGTTTTGATAATAGAACTGAATTATTCATCACGTTGAGAAAATAAAGTACGTCTTTGCTAGAATGAAAATTGTCTTCACCAAGTCAAACTATTTTTCCCGAACAGGAAATTTTAAAGAATTAAACCTGAAATAATTAGTTCTCAGAAGGTAGACGAGAAAACAAATTATTCATAGCTGAAAGTTTAGATTATCCAGTTGTCAGGGTCATTAAATTTTAAATTTATGTTTATTTAAATTCATTTTTAATTTGTTTTTATATATTTCCTGTATGACAACCAAAAATATAAAAGTAGTTTCTTTGGTTGTTTTTTGTGGATTGGCAACGGGGAAAAAAGAGAAGAGAGGAGAATAAAGATGGCGAGGTGATTTTTTAAAAATTGTTTGTGATTTGAAAAGGAAAGTTTTGATGTTGAAAGTTGGGAGTTGAAAGAAATGTTTAATAAGGAAGATTATTTTTTTTAAATCTTGAACTTTATTTGCCTACACGTAAGCCGCGACACCAGTGTAAAAATGTCAATACTTCTCGAAAATCCCCCCTCCCCCAAAGGAAATTCAAGAATGTCTTTTTTAAAGCATACTATGATGCGGTGAAAAATATTGAAAAAACTAAGCATTATCATTAAAAATATTTTTCCCCATTCCACTTACATTTATTAGAAGTCATCAGTCAAATGATTTGCCACAAATCACCAGACAAACGGCTAACATTCCACATTTTTCTCCCAAGCCGTTTCATAATGTCTCCCCCTCTCTTCATAAATTTCGCCAACCAGCCAAAGGACATTGCATTCACCCCATTCATTTCCCACACGTCACCAGCCAAGGGACATTCCGCTCTCCCCATCC
>JAOUZG010051344.1:16476-41826 GCA_026289955.1 Argiope argentata
TTATATCCCACACGCCACCAGCCAAAGGACATTCCGCTTTCCCCATTCATATCCCACACGCCACTAGCCAAATGACATTTCGCTCTCCCCATTCATTTCCTACACCCCACCAGCTAAAGGGCATTGCAAGCACCACATTTATTTTCCACCCGCCACAGACCATTTCGTTCTCTACATTCATTTCCCACATGCCACTAGCCAAAGGACTTTCTATTCTGAACATTCTTTCCACACTCCAACCAGTCAAAGGAACCTCTGTCATTCACATTCAAATATCTTACGCAGCCATCCAAAGGATGACGGAAGGTTATACCTTCCACATTCATTTTTCCCGAAAGTAGGGGGACAAAGGTACCCCTACTTTCTATTTTCATTTCCCACGTGCCACCAAACTGAAGACTTTCAACATCCTTTTATTTTTCACGCTCCATCAATCACATTAATTTCCCCCATCCCCCTCCATTTCTTATGTGCCATCAATAAGCAAACGCCATAACTTACACACTCATTTTTTCAGACGCCTCATATCAAAGAATTTTCCATTCTTCATACATTTCTCTAACAGTTTCAATAAAATGCTTTTGCTTATTCAGCTTACCACTAAATGCAATCTTTCTATCCACACATAATTCATTTTACCTCTCAGCCTCAGCCCCTCTGTACACTGTCCTGAATACTGTTAAGTTTCTTGCCACCTTGCAATATTTCTCACTTTCCCATCCCGCAGGTTCCATACTCCGTCTGCAATCTACAGAACTTTTACTTGATTTGCCTAGTTCTAAAGTTCATCGATTTTGCTATGTCAATACTGTTAATTCCAGCATTAGTTTTCATTCTACATATCGTATAATTAGTTTTCATTTGATGTATCTCACCCTACTACATCTATGGCTAAATAGGACAAAGTTTACATAATCATTTAAAAACGAACGAATTTGTAACAGGCTTTAAACTATAATAGAAGGGGCAATTGGAGTGTTAGAAGATTTGACAGATTTAATTTGCCGTCTATTCGGAAATTTCAAAAACTATTTAGTTCTATAATAATTGAAATTATCTTTTTATATAAAAGCGATATTGTGTGCTAGCAACAATTTCATCTGTCTTTCTTATAGATTAAAAAATAAAGAAAAGTTGCCTTTTACCAGATATTTGTATATCGTAAAATCCACAATTGCTCACACATTCCTCAACCTAATGTATAAAAATGCACACTGAATAATGCAGATAATAGAAATCAACCACAAAACATTGAGTAGAAAATGCTGAAAGGTTTCTCACTTTATGAATGTGGCAAGAATTGTATACGTTTTACGCAGATTCCTTTTTATTTCTATACCAAAAGTCAAAATTAGAGTCGTTACAAATTCGATTGATCAATGTTAAGAAAAAAATCCACTCTTGAAAATATTTTGTAATGTACCCTGATTATTAAGGGGTTAGTAATAAACTTACAAATTTTAGAAATCCATCAATTTTCCTAATTTCATTTCTGATTTCCAATCGATAAAATTATATCGGATAATATTTGAACTGAAAGCAACTATAATAAACTATTGTTTATTCTTTAAGATTAAAGCATTTTTTATGATACTTAAATATTTACTTTACCTTACTCTTCTCCCTGAATCCTTAAATGAGAAAAAATTCAGATTCTTTTAGAATTATAGCCCGACAAAAGAAATCTTTAAATCGGCTTGCCATAAGGTCAATATAAACAGCTCGATAGAACTTAATATCTTAATAAATGAATGGCAGAAATCCTAATTTCTTCTTAATATCTTAAGTCAGAGCCTTTCCCTTTGCTATAGAACGAATCTTTACGAGAAAGACCATTGCAAAATTAAATATTCTGTTTATTTCACTACCAATGAAATTTTTAAAATACATGAATTTCGACACCTATTATTATTTACCACTACTTTGAACAGGTCATTTGTTTTCTTGAAATGAATTTTACCTCAACGCTTTCCTAAATATTCTGGAGGTATTTCCCGAATATCTTCCACAATTAGCATTCTCAACCCATATCGCAAACATTCTGAAATTCTAAACTACGCAATTTAATTTTACAAAGTTAATTTGTTTTTGAAGGTTCCATACGGTTTTATTAACAAAACCAGTGCAAAATATGTTAAACTCGGTAAGTTAGATTTGACCCATCACCATATTCATCACAAAATTAATATCTAATAAGCTTTAAAAATTCTGTAGAAAATATGTTATGATGATATGGGAGTTATTCAAGGTCAAGATTCTTTTATAGAATAAATGGCCCTGAAGTTTAAGATTCGGAGCGAAAAATATTCTAAAATAGTTAAAACTACACTGGATATCAAAAATTTTCAATGCCGCACTAGATTTCATCTATTCCAAGTCTCTAACTCAACTTTTTTCGTACGAAAGCGTCAGAACGCTGGTAACTGCTATATTCATGCATCTTATTTCATTTCCTTTCGTATAAAAGAAAAGTATCTTAATTTGTAAATGAATCCAATAGGTCATTCGAAAACATTTCTAACAAATTTCTAAATATATTGTTAAAAAATTTAATGCTCCAAATAGAAAAACTGCATTCATTTTACAAATTATAGGATTTCTTTACTAATTAAGGATATCAAAAAAGGCCGATAGCGTCTAACTGCACATGAGATCTTAATCAAATAAAAAAAATCACGTCATTTATATTGATCAAGATTTATTCTTTAAGAAAATACTCCGAAACTGCTTAATAGGAAGTTTGAGAAATATTTAACGATTTATTTCCCTTTGATCCACTTATATCGTTGGCATTATAAAATTCGGTTCGCTTTTGTCTTAATACTTCATACTTAATATAAAAAATATTTTAATTACTTGTTAATTTCATTCAAACTTCGAGCTTTTTTCAGGCTTTCAGAATGCATTAGAATTATAGATTATATAAAAGTTTAAATGAAAATTTACCTGTCAATATGAGAGAATACCGAATATGAGTTTTAAAATTAGTGTAATTATCTTACTTTGCTTAGTTCAATGCTACGGCTGAAAAACCATGTACAAGTATTCTTGTTCCATTATCTAAAAGGGTCATAGCATAGAAATTTTAATAACTGATTTTTATTCATAAATAACATGAATGAAAATAAAAGTTGCAAGGATTCCACTATTATCGAGATTGTTGCAGTTCAGCTGGAATTTCAGTATGAATGACGATTGTAGTTTCTTATTTCGAAGTCTAAAAGTCTCTTAATAAATTCTGGAACTGAAAACAAAATAAAAACTACGTTAATCCTTATGAAAGTTAAAAATTCAGATTTCATTTCGTTATTGAAGGTCTATGTATAAAAAAATAAATAAAGGACAGAAAATTATAGAAAGCGCTGGACTTGTTTAGGTATATTAGCGCCCCACTGTAAAACAACATGAGAGCTATTTTGGAACTGACCAGATAATTATAAAAAGCAGTCGGATGTTGAGGACGTCACATCAGCTGGCACTCCCCTTCCCACACCCCGTAACACCAGCAAGAGGGCTTTTGACCCTGCCGAATTTAACTTTACAGTCCCTCTAACAGATAAATCTTCTGTGCAATTGTATCTCAAACCTGAAACTCTACGGTTCACGAGCCGGGACCTTACCACCAGGCCACCACGACTCAACCCTGAACCAAACAGCATCTTTTACAGAAAATAATGATGACAATTTAAAGTATCAGAATATTGAAATGTTTTTCACATTAAATCCAGAAGTTGTTTTAGTTTCGTTAATCGTGCGCTACACTTTTAATTTTTCATTTAAGGGGGAAAACTAATCGAAACATATTAGTGCACATTATACGAAGTATATAAGTGCACCTAGACTAACAAGGCAGCCAATGAAAATCGATCTTCAACATTTATTCAAATTTTTTTCCAAATGTAGATCAATAAATAAATTATTTTCTGTTTAAAGAAATTTTTTAATCTGGTTTTGAATTAATTTTCATCGGTCAAATTCCTTGCTGCATTTTAATCTGAGAACAATGTTTTCGTAGCTATCAATTAGAACTTTTTTTTTTGCATTGGCTTCTATAATGTAAGAGTGTCAAGATATTAGATGATATTGCAATTTCTTATATTAAGGTCGTAATATGTAGTGGCAATAGATCTAATTAAATAAACACATTTTCATTCAAATTAAAATACAAGATTCACACAAAATATTAGATAAAGAGTAAGCTAATAAAAAAACTTTCAGAAGTTTTACTGAGTGAAAATTCAAATATATTATTAAAACACTATTTTGCTCAGTGAGAAATTTTATATATATATATGTAACCACATAATTTCGTGTGAATCAGAAAATAGAGAGGTGGCCACAATCAGAGAAAAAGGGTTGAATTTTTGAGTTCGTTTTATTCCATTTCGTGGGGCACGCATTGTGTACAAGCAGCGTGGACAAGGCACGTCCACTCTTGGCGCGGTTCAAAAAACAGAAGGTAAAATAGACAAAACACCGAAATAATTTATTTTTAGTTTCATATACCATGCAAATTCTTATATCTGAAATATTTCGAATTTTGACAGGAATTCTTCCACGTGTCGATCTTGACAAGAGAAACGCAGGACTCCTTTAGAAGAATATGTTTGCATCAAAGATTCTATCTCTTCACCCGGCTCTTGAACTAATGACGCTGTATTTTTACAAAGCTTCTGTTCTTATAATTTTTTTTAAAAAGTGTAATGGGGTTAGGAAATAAGAGAATATGTTAGAATGACTTTAATACGGGCAGAATTAAGTTAAAAATTATGGAATTAAAATTAAATTTTAAAATATCATTACATATATAGATGCAAAAGTAGATGTTTGATCGAACTTTTGTTGAAAAGGTCTCCCACGTAAAATCTTTGAAATCGTTTTCAACCAAATCATTATAGATCCATACCATAGAGGCTAATTATTGCTAATAGCGATTTTTTAAGCTTATTCGATATACAATATAGTACTTTAATATTGTAATAACTTTTTATATAAAACAAGCTTAAAGAAACATTGGCACGATGCTTCAGGTAAAGACAATTCTGAAATACTGTAGAAAAATAAAAATTTAATTCGGATAAAATTGATTAATTGGAAAAGCAAAAAACAATGATAATACAGAATAAAATTCGGATGAACTAATTAAAAGAATAAAACATTTCGGGTGTCAGGATTAAAATTTATATAAAAAAGAATTGAATCAAATTAAGATAATAAAATTTTTTATGATTGGTAATATGGACTCTTAAATACTGCTGTTATATTTTATATTCCAAAAAATTTAATTGCTGACAAATTTCAAATATCTGAAGGGATATTTAACTTTTTATAATCGGACATATTCTTAAAGCCTGTTTACATCTAGCATTTACACCAACTTCCATAAATATCTAATATTCTATAAATGGTGTTAATAAAAACTGGAATCCAAACGGTTTAATAATCCCAAAATAAACATTTAAAAAACAGAAAAGGTTTATTTTAGAGTTTATAATAAGTTGAGTTGAAATGGATTCTTTTTCTAGACCAAGAATTTGAATAATTAAAAAAATTAAGTTAAAAAATATAATTAATGAAGTTATTACAAAAATATGATACGAGTTTTAAATAAAAAAACTTATTGTATTTTTTTGCATTCAGAGTATAAACATAAGAAAGTGTTCAGAACACAATTTTCCCAAACAAAGATATTACTAAAATTACGCAAACATTTCAAGAATGATACCTTACCTCGCTTTCCTATAAATTTCGAATACCAATGTTTGAGATGTCTCTCAGTTTATATACGTTGAAATGTCACCACGGCAGTAATCCATTCCAAATAGTTTTTTTCCTTGTCTGTAGAGAAGTTAGTCAATAGTGAGAAAAACAATTTAAATAAAACTGAAATACAATTTTAAGTCTGAAGAAAATTATAAATGAAGTACTCGAAAATTGAATAATCTCTTATGGCTTATATCTGAATTTTAGGCTTCGCCAGGGATTCTTGAATTCATGCGCTAATTCAAATTAAATTGCTTACTCTGCTCGAACAAATTATATATTACGAGAGCCAGAGTTGACGTATATGAACTTCGAAGTAACTGGAATCCCGAAGAGAACTATGAAATGAGACCCAATGCAAATCATAGTTTTATTATTATCCAAATCTTTACTAATTGAATTGTCTGCTTCTTCAAAACGTAAACAAGGTAGCCACCCAAGTGTCACAGGGGACGACGAAATCATAACAAAGTTCTGGTTCAAACCCAAAGTACTTGATGTTAAATTACAATCCTAATTAATTAATCCTAGAATTCATAATTCTTACTGATAAAAATGATTTCAGACGATACAGAAAATATTTTTGTGCGGTGTATGCGTTATAGAATAATAAGTGCGAATGGACTGTATAAATGCGTTTATTTCAGAGCGTGTAAGCGAGACAGTTTCAGAAACTGTTCTGAGATATTATATGGCTGCCAGGTTGAAGTGGTTACAGAGTTTGCCAAGGGAAGGTGCTCCATTGCCAAAGGCGTGATTATACAAGTACGAAACATCTCGACCGGCCTTGAAATATGAATATGTTTCAATATAGAAGACGCCACAAATTTGACATAAGTATAAAAAAACAAATAAGACAATACTTAATTGAACAATGAAAACAATTAGAATAATATTTTTTAAAAAAATACAAATAAACATTTCAATTTAAATTAAAATTATCTACAATAGGTAAAATGCAAATTTTAGAAATAGGTCTAAAACTTCCTTTTGCAGTACGTACATCTGCTACTCCGACATTACCATCTGATCCTGCAATTACAATAATGATTCGACCTAAAGGCCACTGGTAAGTTGGAAGTTGAATGTCCTTTATTAGAATTAGCATGCCAGGAGTTACATTTTGTTTTTTAACTAGCCACTTTGAGCGCTGTTGTAAATGGCTCAAATAACTATTTTGCCAATGTCTCCAAATAGTTCGAACTAACTTTTGAGTTCGTTACCATCGACTGAGAGAATTGTCTCTTTTGTCTATGAAATTAGATACTGGAATAGAATTGATAGGTTTTTCTATGAGGAAATGGCCTGGAGTTAATACTTGTATTTCATCAGTATCAGTTGGTAGAGGAGAGAGGAGTCGCGAATTGAGGATGCCCTCAATCTGAGTAATTACTGTAAAAAACTCTTCGAGTGTTAGTCTTGCATTACCTAATACTCTCTTAAAATGATATTTAAAGGATTTCACGCCTGCTTCCCAAAAAACAGCCAAAATTGGGAGCCCTAGGCGGCAAAAATTTCCACCTTATACCCTCGGAGGAAAGCATATTCGAAATATCTTCGCTACCTACCATTAGTTTGTATGAGTTTTTAATTTCTGTGGAAGCACCTATAAAATTAGTAGCATTATCGCTAAAAATTATGGAGCTTTTGCCACGTCGCGCAAAAAATCTTTTTAGCGTTGCGATTCGAGCTTCAGAAGTTAGATCCGAGACATTCTATGTGTAGAGCCTTGGTTTCTATACATACAAATAAAGCAACATATTTTCTGTAGATTACCCTTTCTTTTACCCTTAAATTCTATTTCGAATGGACCGCATAAATCGATCCCTACATTTAAAAATGCTGAACTAGGAGTAACTCTTTCTGCTGGATGGTCTCCCATAATTTGATTCGCGATAACAGGCTTGTTTCTAAAGCATCGAACACACTCGTGAACGACTTTGCGTGCTGTATTTCTACCTCCTATTGGCCAATATTTTAAGCGAACAGTATTTAGAAGGGCTTGAGGGCCTACATTCTCGTTTATGGTAATATTGAAAAATAAGTGTAACTATCTTATTTCCCACTGGCAGAACAACTGGATATTTCTGATTAAAATTTAAATTAGAATGCACAAGTCTGCTTCCTAACCTAATTAGTCCATCGGATGGATCTATGAAGGGATTGAGAAATTTCAACTTACTCGATGGAACTGACGTTACTTTTTCTAAAGAGGAGATTTCAGTAGAGAAATGTTTTACGTGTATCAATTTTAAGAGCACCTTTTTAGCGTCCAGGTATACCTCTTGTTTGAGAAATACTTTTTCCTTTTCAGGAAATCCGTAATTTTGAACAAACCTAAAAATAAATGCTACAATTCTGATTAGCTTATGAAATTCATTTGTAATAGCAAGTTAATCATCTAAAAATTTAGAGTCATTAGTTAAAGTCAATGTTAATTTAGTAACAGGCTTGAGCTCATCCATATAAAGTTTGTCGGTTGAACCAGTTGAAATTTGCTCAGTCTGATAAACAGGTAAGCTTGATTTTGGAAAGTTTGGTCCTTTAAACCACAGTTCACTGGCTGCAAGGGCTTTAGCTTCAAGGCCTCTGGAAAGCAAGTCAGCAGGGTTAAGTTCTGAGGGAATATGCTGCCACTGGAAATCTTTCGATAGTTCCTGAATTTGAGACACTCAGCTGCTCACAAATGTCTTGAGCAAGTTAGGAGTCTTTATCCAGGCGAGGGCTATAGCTGAATCTGAATGTAGTATAACAGTCTATTTGTAACCTTAATGCAGATATGGTTTGGTTTTATGGTGCAAGAGCCAAATCTGGCCATTCTGCGTCAAACACATGATTTGAGAAACGGTCAAATTTCTAATCTATAACAAAGGATGAAAAAGCAAAAGCTTTGGAATAACAGAAAAACTCAAATAACCTTATCAATGCCAGTACAATACTGATATGACTTTCTGCGTAAGTTTTGAAAGAAGTAGACAAGAGCAAAGTTCAAGTCTGGGAATTGTGGTGGTTTTGGTTGGTGCTACCCTTGACTTACTACAAAGAAGTTGAATAGTTACTTCATTGACGTTAGACACAATTTTTACTTAAATTGCGACACCATAAGCTTTAGAAGAGTCTTCTACAAATCCAAGTATCATAACGGACTTAGAGATAACTTGAAAAAAGCATCTAGGAATACGAATGGAATCAATATTCTCTGATAAGACCTTAAGGAAATTATCCCACTGTTTGGAAACATCTGTTGGTAATGCCTCGTCCCAGCCCAATTTAAGTAACCACAACTGTTGCATGAAAATCTTTGCTTTGTCTATGACTGGTCCCAAAAGTCCGAGGGGGTCATAGATGCGAGCTATTTGTGAAAGCGCTTCTTGTTTGGTGTAGTTGGAATCTGTGCTGGAATTGGCACAGACTTGAAACGTAAAGGAATCACTTAAACTGTTCCAGAACATTCCTAAAGTTTTGACGGTAATTTCTTCAGAATTGCGGTCAAGCGTAAATTCTTTAAGTTCAGTTGATGAAGCCTTGTTGGAACACCACTTATGCAAAGTCATGCCTCCTCGTTGAAGCAACTGTGTCAGTTCTGATTTGAGTTTTTCAAACTCTCTAAGTTCTGAAGCACCGGAGAGGCAATCATCCATGTAAAAATCCTGGAGTACTGCCTTAGAAGCCAATGGAAAGTTATCTTTCTCCTCTAGAGCAAGTTGTTGCAAAACTTTTGTTGCTAAGTATGGTGCGGAAGCGGTTCCATATGTCACCGTGTGTAATTCATACACTTTAGTTGGTGCGTTTTTATAGATCTTCCATAGAATTTTTAGAAGCTTGGTTTGCAAAGGATTTATCTCAATCATTCTAAACATTTGCTTGGTATCTGCAGTTAATGCGTAAATGTGTTTTCTAAATCTGATTAGAATTGAGAAAATATCTTCTTGAATTACTCCTCCCTTGCACAACAAGTCATTGAATGAATGCCCACTGGACGTTTTAGCACTTGCGTTGAAAACAAAACGAAGCTTACTAGTTTTGTTTGATGGGCGTAATACACCGTGATGTGGCAGATAGTACTCATTTTCTATATTTGAATTTTCCTTTACCTATTTCATGTGTTTTAGTAATTCATATTCTTTGAATAAAGAGTTTGCATAGAGGGATCACGGTCTAAACGCGTCCATAACTGGTCTAGTCTTTTAGACGCGACTGCCTTAGAATTTCCAAACATTTCTGTGGAAAAATCAGATTTGAAGGGCATTTCTACAACAAATCTACCATCCGGTTTCCTATAATGCGTTTGAGAAATGTTCGTTACAATATTTTAACTCATTGTCGCAAAATTGAGCTGTTTCTATTTCTTAAATTTTCCAAAAGCGTTTAAGAGCTTCATTGAGAGTATCTACGTTTTTAGTTAAAAACGATGTTTAGGAGCATTGTAAAGAATATTGCCAGAAATAACCCCTGAAACAAGATAGCCGAAACAACCAGATTGTAAGAATAAATTGTCTGCTAATTTTATTTTATTCTCTTTCAATAATGAGAAAAATAATTCTGCGCCTAAAAGAATATCTATTTTTTAGGAATAAAAAATGAAGGATCAGCTAGTTTAACTTCCTTGGGAATGTTTAAGTTCGAAATATTTAATTTTTTAGAAGGTGCGAAACTAGTTATATTAGGAACAATTGATAAATCTATTTCCCAATGCTAATCGTTACTTTCATTTAATAAAAAGGCGGTTACTTTTTTCTTAATATTTAATGATGTATTATTTAAACCGCATATCGGAATATTCTTTCTTTTTTCAATCCCAATAAATCTGCCACGGAAGACGAAAGGAAAGAAGATTCACTGGCAGAGTCGAGAACGCCTCTTAAGGGTTTTAATCCCCCCCCCCCCCCCCATGCATCTCTGACATATATTATGGCAGTGTTTATCAAAATACTCTTATTACCTTTAAAGAAAAGGGACAGACGAGGGTTTTCTGACATTACGTTTTTATTGAGTGTGAATTATTAGTTTGGGGATTCCTTCCCTGAAAGTGCATGGATGACGAGAGCCAAGTTTCACTCTCTCGATTACTATAAGTGTTTGGCGCGATTGGCGGCGTAGAATATTTATGAAGCAATATATGATGATCTAGTTTCTTTTTACAAACTAAATAAGAACTTTTAGAGTTACACTGAGAGAAAGGGTGAAATTCACTTAAACAATTTTTACAAAGCCGATTTTTTTTAACTAAATCTAACTTATCGGATAATTTCATTTCTTTAAATGCATTGCAATGATACAGTGTACTTTACAAGCGATGCACAATTTAGGAGATTTATCTGCTTTGACAAAAAAGGATTTCGATCTCTCAGGGTTATACTTAAGTAGGAATGCTAGTTTGAATATTATTTAAAATTTGGCATCTCCTTTCCAAGAATTCTAGAAAATAATCGAATTCAGGCATTTTGTTGTCTTTTAATGTTAATTCAAATTGTTTGCGGGAGTCACGATCTAATTTTTCAAGAATATAACAAAGCTTTGGATAATTTATTTCTCGCGAAATCCAAGATATTTAATGATCTAAGATTCTTTAAAATGACATCAATATATTTCGTACATCTTTGCCAGATTCATGCTTTAATGGGCGAATATTTAGAATGCTATTTATGTGAAAGTTAACAATAATTCTTTTGTTTTCATAACGTTGTTCTAAAGCTTTAAACAGAGAAGTAAAATTATCATCAGCAATTTCTATGCACTTAGCTTCTCCTTTAAGAAAACCGCATAAATAATGCAGTTTTTCATTTTCAGAAAATTCAGGATTTTCACTAATAAGGCTATCAAATTGAGTTTTAAATAAATTCCATTTTTCGAATTTTCCGCTGAAAAATGGAAGTGGAATTTTTGGAAGTTTGATGAATGCCTTTTTAGGCTGATCATTAATACTAAAATCATCAAGACTTATTATGCACAGAATCAGTTTTTATAGTTTTTAATTTATAAATAGAGGTTTTAAGGCTTACCTCTAATTTTTGTATGAAATCATCCACTTCGAATAGAGAGGTTTCGATTTTCTGGAAATCTTTGACGATTTTGTAGTAATCATCTCCGAATTCTTCGAATTTGTGTTCGATATTTAGCACCATATCCAGTTGAGCTTGAAGTTCGGGAATGCCCATTTGGTTTTCACCTTCAGTCAGGGCATTGTTCAGTTTCGTAAGCTGGCTTTTGATGCTGCCCCGCTTACGATTAAGCGATGTGATATCTGCCATATTTAGCGTAAAGAATTTATCAAATTCAATTATAAGAATTAATCCATAAGATCTGGTTGACCTCCGGCTAGACGGACCAAAATGTGCGGTGTATGCGTTATAGAATCATAAGTGCGGATGGACTGTATAAATGCGTTTATTTCAGAGCGTGTTAGCGAAACAGTTTCAGAAACTGTTCTGAAATATTATATGGTTGTCAAGTTGAAGTGGTTACAGAATTCGCCAAGGGGAGATGTCCCTGCGCCAAAGGCATGATTTTACAAGTACGGAACAATTTAAAAAGCGAATGTATAAGAATATACAATGCAGCAACTGAATTTCGCAGAAAAAGAGTCATGGTGAGATTTTAATAGCCACGGAAACCAGCGATTTTTAATTGCTAAATTTAATTTCACCAAAAATATATACTCCTGAGGCAAGTTAAATTTAATATCGCATTGTGAGAGTAAACTAAAACTCGCTTTCTTTTTAGAGCTCTTGCCGAGATGTTAATTTAGACTATTGGAATATCTCTTTGAGCATGGCCAGATTTCATCTGGAACCATTATCAGATTTAAAAAATTTAAAAACTTTCGTAGGTATTCACAAAGAAAAGTTACTCAAAAGCTATTTGTTGTCTGTTTCAATACTTTACTGTGCCTACCGTTCCCTCACTGGCATGCAATCAGACAAATATCTTTTAGTAATTGAAATTTAGAAAATTCGTTTTTATACTGATAAATATTTACTACTGAACTTTATTATCAATATGTAAAATTTTTAATGTTTAATTATCCTATCAAATTTGATTGCATTTGTTTTCAAATTTCCAGACTAATGTTTCAATTTTGCTGTAGTATTTAGTGCATCATGGTTCGATAATGCATTAAACCGCCAAATTTTTCAAAAAAAAATTTCCTTTAGCACAACATAAGACTTTGGATCTGAAGTGCTGTATAGCAATGTTAATTTTTTATATATTCCTTTTATGAATAATTATAAGCAGTTTGTTGTCAGATTTCCAGATATGTTCCTCACCGTCGAATAAACGGGCTTATTCTATTTCTCTGCAATTTTAATGTTAAGTGCATCCACTTAAGATTATAATTTCAAACCTATTCTGTTTGAGGTAAAAGTGAAGTTTAGTTGTCCCGTGCTAAAGGATGCCAATTCGCCAATAAAGATAATGGACGAAGTAAATAAATACTTCTGTTAAATAGTTACAGTCAACACTTTCCGCAATATAATTATGATTTACAGATAAGTGTTTTTTTTATCAGACCGGCACAGCAGAGCTATTGGATGCAGAGCTGAAGTTAGAGCAAGCGATGACTTCGGCATCTGTAGAAGGCACCGGACTCAATTTTTTAAATTACAAATATATCGTGCGGCTTCGCTGGAAGCCGTAGTGGGACCCCATCAGCTTAGCTACTACATTGAACATAATTGATTGGATAACAGGAACAGTACATAATCAAAAGACAACTAACGTAGTAAGAAGTAATCAAACCGTTCTACAAAATTTCAAACAAGCATCCTTTCGAAACTTCCTCAAATAGTAAAAAAAATATTCTACTCACCCTTCATCCATTCTGCAGGTTCAAAATGACGTCTTCCATTCCATTTAACCGATCTCCATTCTTGAAAAATTAGCGACATAAACTATCAAGGAAACCAAACGTTAGAGCAAAAAAAAGTACCAGAACTGCAAAGAATTCCATAGCATCTGACTTAAGGTAAGAATGCAAACGATTTCGTAAAATACGAATTCAGACGAATTTTTAAAACAATTAAAAATTACGAAAGATTTTCTGTGCGTTTTCACATTAAAAATAAAATTGCAGTGTTTTTTAGTTGTAAAAAACAATTTTAATAGTTATAATAATGAACAAAAAAACTTTAATTGATATTTGTTATTTTTAATTTAAAATAGTCATAGTTCATGTTCAATTCAATCTTGTTAAAAGTAGAAAACAAAACAGCATATGGGTTGTTAGATAAACATTCTTGGGTTGCCGAATTGGCGACAAACTTGGGAGGGGGGGGGGCACTAATCTTCATCCTTATTTACTCCTATTACTTAATTGGATCGATAGTTGAGCTACAATATTTCTATGAGGATTCTATCTAGAGCCAACTTTGAAATCAAGAAAACTTTCTATTTTTTGTATTCAACCTTCAACTCACGGAGAGAATTAGATTTCTAAGCTATATTGATACTTCAAATTTAATATAATATAATCAAAAACCTTTTTCCATTATAAATTTTAAGGAAATATTTTGTTTCAAATACTTCATTTTACACATATTGATAATTGAACTATTAACTCAAAGGAAAATACGACCTTTTATTGTGAAGTATGTCGGATATACACATTCAGGGAACTGTCAACTTGCATTTCCTTCATTTTTAAATATTTTGAAGGTTCAATATTTTCCAAAATGTATTTTATTGTGAATATTAAAGTTATTTAATAAAATTAATAGATAAAATGCAGACTAAAAAGTATGGTTCAAATTGTTTTTTTAAATGACGCTTTCCTAAATTTTGGCTTTTAAAAAGGTTTTTTAAAAAGTAATTATATTTAAAATATTTATGTATTCTCCTATATTTGGAATGCTTCATACGTACTATTTTTTTAAAGAACATGTATAAAATTTACTATCATAATTTTATTTCTATAAATTCATTAAATTTGAACTCAAAATCCATTTTCAATTATGTAAATTAATCTTAAATATTTTAAGTAAAAATCATGACAACTGGATAAAAATTTCTGAAATTTGTTATTAAATTTATTTTTGTACATTTTGAACAATATTAAGTATTCCATAGTTTAAATAATAATAAAATATAAATAAAATGTGAAGTATTTTAAATTCTTTAGAAAATGTTCATAGATTTTTTTTTCAAAAAGCTGATGGTGTTTTGTACGTTTACAAAATTTTATTTAAGTCAATTTACGAAAACATTTAAATATCCAATATACATACTGTGTACGTCAAATCATAATTGTGAAATATTTCTTATTTTAAAAAAGGTTGAAATTGTTGACTATTATTTTACACATTTTTTGGGAAATATTTATAAAATGTAAAGTTTTGGAGAATTTCTTTATTTCAAGATCCGATATGCTTTGTATGAATTAAATCTTAACCCTATTATTATAGGGCATACAAATTTGTTTCTATAATAAGTACAATATCTGAAAATTTTATTTTATTGTTTGCATTAAAACTGATTATTTTCAAAATAATTTGAAGTTAATTTTTAATTTAAAAATTGTTTTAAATCTTGAATCTGAATAATGTAGTCTTTTTAGAATATACATTTAATTCTATGTTTTCCCCCTTAATTTTTTTAATTGGATATATTCGATTTCATGAAAATTTAAAGAATTTAAATTTTCTGGTTAAGTATGACCGAATCCCACTTGGGTATGGCTTGGTCAGTCAGTCAATCACGAGTCCAAAAACTAGTTAAGAAAATAGCGTTAATGTATAAGTAATAATTTCCAATTTAAAAGACATAAAATATCGGTTTCTAAACGTCGACAGAAATATTATTGATAACCGATTTTTATTTGATGACAAAAATACTAGAATTTTCAAAAAATACAATTGGATTAAATCATTTAAAAACAACAAAATTATATAAACATTCACAAGAAAAATAACTTACGCCAAGATGAGGCTTTAGTTTTGTTTATTCCAACACTTCTTAGTTCTATAGACTGCTGAATATTCAAATTGATACAAGCTATAAATAAATTTTGTTCAATTCTATGAACATTGTAAATGACGAAGATAACTCTTTCAACTGTACTTACTGAAAGAGCTTAAGCGCCGAAGGAAATAACACTGTTCTTCAGCAAACTAGCCTTAAAAAACTCTCAGAATATTATGAATATTCCGAATTATCTTTCAATTAAATGATCATTTCTATAAAAAGAATAAAGAGCACGAGTAACAACGGAAGTAGGAAACTTCACCTTTTTGTAACAGACGGTTAATACCTGAAGAATAAAATCAAATTTGGTTACACTAAGCAACTAAGGCTTCTTGGGGAAATGGTGAAAAAACTCAATTTTTTCATGAAACTACGAAGGGAGATTCGATTATTGATATAGTTTTTCAGTATGTAAATTTTAACTAATACAATTGTTATCTTCTTCTAAAGATTTAAATAGGGTAGCCGCTCAAAAGGCAGGAGGACCAATAAGGTAAGAAAAATATTAAAAGTTGGATTTGAAGTCGGAAAATAAAGTCGGTGCAACTCACAATCCCAATATACCGAAAAATAATATGTTGTTTCCTAATGTTTTCTAATTAAGAGATTTGGGGAAGGGGTATTTCAGAAAATTTGGAAAATATTTTAGAAGAAAAAGTCTTAAAATTTTAATTATAAAATAAGAAATAGAAACAACTGAATCTCGGGAAAAAGTAGGGTGCTCCGATGGCCTGGTAGTAATCTTTTATTTCGAAACCAATGTTTTCAGATAAGAAACGTGACTTAATCAGAGATACACCATATATGTGGGTCTAATGTATGTTAACCCTCTCATTCCTAAGATTATTTGAATTCAGTTACCCCAGAATATTGAACCGACTAAATTTTTCTAACGATGATTAAGAAAAAATCTATAGATCCAAAAATCGCAATGATAGCCCATGCTCAAAAAAGATCTTGTTTTGCCAATAACTATTAAGTAAATGTATTCTCATTACCTAAAACCCGCCTGAATGCGCATTTTTAACAAATAAATTTTAATTTTATTCCATCAGTTACAACTATTAAAAAGGGAAGGAAATGTCACTTTGATACCAATGTCATGTTACTTTGATCGTGTTTTTGGAACCAATATGGTTTTGGGTCCAATTTTATTGAACTGACATTCGGGATCTTTCAGTACTGATAGAGATAAATCTGATATTTCATGCAAAATATTTCTACGAGTGTTTGCCGTAGAACGTCAGAGAAACGTAGGCTAATTTAAGTATCGTTAAATATTATGCTATTAATCCTAAGATGACTCTTATATTTCCAAAAATAAGCATTAATACGACTGCATTAGCAGTAAAAAAATGTGAAAAATTGAGTTTACTTGTGATATTTTTAAATACGATCTGCAGTTATTTATTTCAGTAATAGTTAAAGATTTCTTCTATGCAATGACATAAAAGTAAATGAAATTAAATAAAGAAAGGGTCCAAAGTTGAGCTTTTAAATTCTTGTCAATAAAGGGTGCTAATACAAAAAAAAATCCTAAAAGAAATAGCCAAGAAACCAAAAAGAGATGCAAAACTCTTTTTTTTTCATAATCTATGCTTTCCGATTTAATATTTTTACTTTCTTATATGTGAAATATCTAAGAATAACATTATTCAATAAATGTGTTAATCTGAATGAAATGAAATTAATAAATCAAGATTAACAGTCACCACCAATGTATATTTCAGCTTATTTTCTGAGTTCGTATCCATTTGTCTAATATGTTTATCATTTTACCGACTTCCATCCTTTTGGGGCGGCTGCTTTATTTAAATTTTTAGAAGAAGAGAACAGTAAAAATTTACATACTATTAAAACTAGACCAACAATGGATTTTCCTTTCGTATTTTTCTGGAAAAATTGAGTCATTTCTTTTACAAGAAGCTTTAATTGCTTGAGTGTTCCTACCTCAGTTTCATTCTGCAGTTATTTGTCTTTTCACTTTGAGTGAGAGTTTTTCTACTTTTGTTGTTTTTGAAATTTCGATTCTGAAATGTTTTATCAAAGAAATAAATGGTTAATGTACTCAACATTCGAGTAGTTAAAAAGATTCAAGTTATATGGTTTTCTGAATGAAAAGAATAATTTTTTTATAGTTTTCTTTAGAACTAAAATTGACTGAGTGTAGTTTAATGCGTATTTTTTGCCATTTATTAATTCATCTGTACCGAGCTGATCAAAGTTATTTTTTGTCGTTCGTATCATGTTGAATTTTCTTTCCTGCAATACTTTTAGTTTGTCAGGAAAATCCAAGTTTCAGATAACGAAGAGGTAAGGATTTTTTTTTGTGAATGTTTATGTAAAATTGGTATTAAATTTTTGGGTTAATTTGGGATTCTATTATTTTTGAAGATTGTAACGTTTTCATCACACAAGATTATACTATTAGTAAAATATTTTATATCCAAGATGCGCTGTCATTGTCATTTTATAGCTTTTTAAATCGTTTCTATTTTATTCATGCTTTGTTTATTTAGTAACAAACTTAAATTTGGGGAGAAGTTGCAACTTCTTAAAACTGAATTTTCGGAAAAACTTTAAGAAAAATTCTTGATCCAGAAGAGAAAGATTGGTTTCTTTGGAAAGAAAATGCATTTAATATCTGCTTATAGTTCAATTTGGGAAAAATGCTAAAGAAAAACTAGTTTAATTGAAAAGGGAAAGATTGCCGTTAACCTTGAAGTTAAGCCTAGTTGTAATAATTTAATTGAAATAAAAAGTTTAAAATGATTTAGTTTATTAGTATATTTTTATTAAAAAAATTTCAGTAAAAAGGCAAATTAAATGGAAAGTGGCTAAATGCTATAAATCCGTTAGTATAGATTCTAATTACAGTTTTTTTGTTATTATTGTTTGAGAAGAAAATTTAAAATATATTGTTGTATATAGACGATTTTTGCATTTAAAATAGCTGTGTTGCCTAAAATATTTTCATAACTTGTGAATATTTATGATAAATCTTTCTTAACTTTACAGATTCTTGACATTTATTCTCAATATTTCGAATTGAAAAATTACTTTAAAAAAACGCACATTTTATGCCAAATTCTGTTCCTAACTTCTACGCACGTAATGAATGCGCTTAAGATCTAAAAATTGGAAATTTCACATTCACTACCAGAGAGCAAGAAGTAAAGCTCGCGTCTGTTGTTGAATAAGAGGGTAAATAAATTCGCACAATTTGATGACTATGAATGCGGTGTAAACAATTGGATCAAGTTTTTAAAAAGTGGTTCTTAAATTAATCCATTAATACGTTTCAAACTGAAGAATGTGCATCAATCGACTGAATTCTGAAAATTCAGGTTCAGTTATTTGAATATGCTGATTATTCAAGTTAGGAGTAGGAAAGTTTATTTTCAAATTATGTTAAGGAAGTTTACTTTCAAAATGCTTCTTTGATTCTGACGATTTTCAATCATTCATATTTGTTACATAAATTTGCTTCATTTTTAATTTAAAATCAGATATCGGTTATTAAAGCAAAGGTGGCTTGGTATAGAATTTGTCTACCTGTTGACTTTTTCAATGATTGATAAACTGAAATTTTACGATTTAGGAGGTTGCAATATGCATAAATGGAATATAAAGAATATTTTCTTAAAATAAATAATATAAAAAAATTAAAGTCAATTTCTTAGACCAACAAAGAAATTTTACTTTAATTACTTTTAAGTAATTAGAATTAATATAAATAAGTTAGCCAAAATTTATTGATTCTCGTAAGAATCGAACTCTCATTCTTCACATGAAGAATACTGAAATCCTCGCATTTTACGGAATGGGCTACCTGTTAATTTTCATTTTCATCACAAACTGTTAACTCTATTCAAAGTATTAAAAACTAATTTTAATTAATATGTTATTGAATTTCGAATAAGAATTCCAAAGGACTCGGATCACTGTCCACAAGTGTCCACTAACTAAAATTTCTATTTAAATTAATCACCTAATCCACAAAATACTACATCCTTTCAAACAGATGTTTCAAAATGATACTTGTGTAAAAGAGAATCGAGTATCACTAGTGCTCTGGTTTTTAACTCCACTAATTTACCCTCTAAATCAACTTTTTATTTTTTTAGAGCATAATAGGTTTTTATACCCTTTTTCGGGACATTTGTGAATTTGGTATGCGTGACAATCGGATGCGAATGGTTTTATAATCCAATTTTTAACGTTAAAGGAATTGTTTTGTTAAAATATTTTTATAAATGTGTACAAAATAAGGGAAGTTTATTAACTATGGGTTATATAATATAGTTTCCATTTGATTTTTCAGAGATTTGCAAATTTATGTAAACTTCTTAATTATATGCAAAGATTATAGGTCATTCATTTTCCTGTTTACAAGGGGCATGCATATAAACACTTCCACTCCCTCCGTACTGGAATCGCCCTGTTTTTCTCCATACATTCTGTTTTAGTTTTAGTTGGAGTGATAGTGATAGTGATAGTAGGACCAAACCAGATTTTGCATTGAGATCCAAAACTGAGCATTGGTTGGGATTTCTGAATTGGAAAGAATAATTTTCGATTGTTTTCAAATATTTTAAACATTTATCATATTTGGAATTAGAATCCATAGAATTCATGGTAAATGTAAGTACATTTTTAATTTTAGAACCTCTTTAATTTTGTCTTTTGTAAGTCATGGGTTATTTTTGTTCTGGAACTTCCGCTGACGTTTCGGTCCATTGTCTCTATAATTGGCCTTTATTATTAATTTATTTTGCATTTTTGCATAACCCTTATTTTTAATCGATTGTTTAATTAATGTCGATATTACTTATATATAATAAATTTATTATTGTACTTCTCCGTTGCCAGATACACGGGCATTAAAATAGTTTTGTAATTAACCTTCATTTGTTTCTGTGGGAAGTGAGTGAAAATATTTTTAATCTCTTATCATACAAGGGTATGTTTGATACTTGCATCGAATTACTGAATTTTTAGATTTAAATCGACAATTAAGCTACAGAATTAAGTATTTAAAAATGAAAAAATAAGAAATACTTCAATAATAAAATCAAAATAACGAAAGTTGTTCCAAGTAAAATATCATCTAATAAGCTAAATCAATTCGCGACAAAGGGTTAATGAACAATGAAATCTTCTACCATCGACCTTTTTGGACATCGGTCAATGTCTAAACATAGCAAGTTAAACCGGTTCTTAATACAAAACAGGACCCTTTCATCCAACCTTTTTGGCTTTGCTTCCTGTCTAATAGGTTGGATATTATATTTTTGTATTGCCTTTCTGTATTTGCTCTGTAATTTTGATAAGAATATCAGTCATTATGACTTCTAAAGAATAGGGAAGAAAAATAGGTATTCCAAACATTTCCCAGTTCTAAAATTAAATACCATCTTCCAAATTTTAATTTTTTCTGATATTTTTCCAAATTACTTGAAGGTTTATTTTAATTTCTAGCAGAACTTATTTCGTTTTCTCGTCTTTAATTCTATTTATTACTACTGAATTTAACATTTTTATTTTTTTCTAATTAAACTTTAATTCGTATTTTCTTTTTCTCAGTCTTTTCAAATAGATTCAATTTTTTTTCTAATGAACATTTCATCCCCAAAAGATTTTTCAAAATTCTTCCCGCATTAATCACTGTCTTCCATGATATCTTTACCTAAAATTTTACAATTGACCTTGCCTATAAGATTTGTAGCATTAAGTTTGTAATGCTTCTTCGGTGAATTGAAAGGATCTGGAAATAATTAATCTGGTATTATTCGGTATTGGTAGTTTAGTTTAAACCGAAAACTTTCAAAATATTGATATGAATTCATCCAACACTCTCGAAACAAGCCTTTAAATGAAATCAATTTTCTTTTGAAAGAATTATTCCGAATTTCTCCCACTCATTAGAATATGGCACATTTTAAGTATTTTACTTTTATTTTTGAATAAAATTCATTCCTTTGAATAGTTAAATGGAAATCTTGATTCAATCGTAGATAATTTATTAGCATTTTTAATCATCACAGCCTTTAAATATATGCATAAAAATACCTTTTATAGCAATATTAAATGTTTCACTGAATGAAAGGTTCGATATATTAATAGGCTAAACAAGAAACAGATTTTGCTATCCAAAAAATCACTCATGTGGATGAATTATAATTAAACCATTCTTCGATAAGAGTTGATTCAAAATATGAATGAAATTTAAAAATTGAATCGATGAAAGAAATTTAAAAATTCTCTTATCTATTACCATCTTAAAGTTTTATCGTGTAATTTAATGATTATTTTCTAAATTTGTGTGAAACAAATTTATTAGTCTAGAAATTATTCATTATCGCATAGATTTCTATTCCAATCAAAAGCGAAATAACTTAAAAATTTCACTCAGATTTCTGAATGGACTCTTTTTAACTACTAGTAAAATTATAGCTTTCGTATAGATATATCCATTTTCCATAAGTTTTATGTCAATTTACCTCAATTGACATTTGGAACTCGTACAAGATTCAGTTATATTGTAAAATTTTTTTCAAAATTTGAATAAATTTTTTAATTATCAAAATGATTAACGTCATTTTTTTTCTTTTCAGTTTCCCATGAATCTTGGAGGGAAAACTTTGAGATTCTAAAGAAAGGAACAAATGATCTTGACTTTGTAAACAGCAGTCATCAGTTCTCTTTGAAGCCATGATGCACCAGCCGTGGGAAATGCGAGATTCTCGGCAACTGCTTCATCAGATTAATTAATACTGAATGCAAGTTGTTTATGGAAAGATGAAACTAGTGTTTTCTAGATGGGATTCTGTGTTCATTTTGAGGGGATAGCATAAGTAATGAGTGTCGTTGGACTATTCAAAGATCACATAATTGCGCGAATTACGATGATCTTTATCGTATTTCTAGTGTTTTGGAAGATGTTTGCTTTTATTTTGAAGCTATTATATAGGTAGACTTAGATATTTTCTAAAAGTGTTCGAATTGTTTAAAATTTTCAAAGGCAGGTTAAAGTAATTTTTAAACTTATTAAGGGAAGTAATAAGCATTATAACAAAGAATCGTGTCCGAAAAATGGATTCGATTCTAGTTGAAAGAAAGTTTAATATTTCTCTTTAAAACTTGAATTAATGGTTTAGGGATTTTCAAAATAATTTTAACCAACCGAATGAAAATGTTGAAATATTTGTTAGAACATTAATAAACGATTCTTATTTCAATAAAAAGTTCATTGGTCTAAAATATTGCTTTTTATCGTAAGTCTATGAGGTAGTCTCGATATTCCATTCTATACATTTATAATTTAAAGGGCTTATGAAACGTCTGAGATTCCCATTCAATTGATTCTAAAGTGAAATTTAATGTGAGATTTAAATATTTGCCGCCATTCTAATTCGGATGCATGAAGGATAAAAAATTCAGGATAGATAAAAACCGTGACACTCGCAATGTTATTGGTTAATTCTCTGTTTCAATTATTTTGATTTCCCTTTCAATGGTAATTTTTATGAATTACTCCATATATTATTCGTTTCGTGGAAGATTGATATTTAAAGTTGGATCAAACCAAACCTATAGGATGCAATAACTTATCATACACAAGGGCATTTAATGAAAATATTAATTATGAATAATTATACTTTTAATATTAAAATTTAGAGATGAAATTTAAGATGCGTGTGAGAGTTACTTGAAATTTAGAAATGTCGGTTTAAGAATTTTGGTAACTTAATAAAATGAGAGCTCGATTTCAATATAGATAAAAGAATACAAAAATTTGAAGCAATTAAATGCAGATTTTTTTTAAAGAATAGCAAAAGCCGTGGTGTTTAGGTCTCGACTTCAGAACCGGAGAACTTCAGGTTAGAGTCTTGATTCCACCGAAGAAACGTCGTGAAAGCGAGTCTGATGCTCTTTAAATTATTTGTGTCCCTAGCGTGGTGAGGAACTTTGGAGAGGGAATGACAAATCAAGTGTTGTTTTCTTCGTCTAACCATGGTTAAAAATTCCTCGATCCGTCCCAAAATAGTTTAAAATGAGACTTAAATATTACAAATTAGGAATTTCAATTTTATAATTAAAGACAAACTAGGAAGAGAATTTTAATTTTACTGCCGGTATTGCAGAATAAATCACTATTCAATATATGTAGTGGTAAATAATATTGCAAACACTTAGCTAGTTTTTTAAGATGAAATTATGTTGAGCTAGTGGTTTTGCTTGGGTTTCACATATTTAAACAGTTTCTTCCAGTCGAATCACAAGATTTTTGTATCTAATTTGAGCCTCTGATTAAGTATAGTATAAGGTAAATTTCCAAGTATGATGCAAAATATCGAATCTTTCGGCTTCAAAGAAAGCTTAATACAGTTCTTCCTTTCAAATATTATTGGTTTGGATTTAATTTTTGATCTGAGTAAAATGAATTCGAGAGATTAGTGGGTTTTTAAAATGTACTATCCCATAAACTACTAGTACAAGATAGACAGCTCATCTGATTTCTCAATTTTCTATTAAAATATTTATTCAATTTCCTACTTTCAAGTCTTTCATTGTGACATCCATTAAAATCTAAAATTCACAAACTAGAAATTAAAATTTCTGAAGGCGGTGATATATCGCATTATCAAGAAATCCTTTTATACATAATCTTGTCTTGGATCATTCGAGTACCGAAATAAGAAGTAAGGTTATAGTCGAGATTGGCTGGGTTTTGGATGCAGAATATAGGTTAGCAATCACAATAGCTGAGGCATTTTGACAAGATGCATGTCTTCGAATTTCCAAAATTTTCAAATTTGAACTGCCAAAATTTTGATCTATTTTAATGTTAATCCCTTCATAGAATTAAACCATTCTAATCCTTTACCCCATCTGAAGTAATAGCGAGACTATATTCTGAAATATCTTGCCAATTATGAGACTAAATTGCAAATGTCGGCTTAGTGCTAAATATATCAAACCACTTGCTCATCGACAACACACATTCATAGTAAAAGATCCCTTGAAAGTTTAAGTAAATTTTTAAACATAATTACCTAATCTGTAAAGCATATCGAGGCATTTGCTAGCTAAAACTGTACGTAACCTTCTCGAATTATACTGTAGGAGCAATGCCAAGACTTTTTACATCCCCATTTTGCGGAAGATTTTCTTCTATGCATTAAATAAGATACAAAATATAGGACGCTTTTCCGAATGTCGAATGAACTAATCCTTTAATCATAAAAATGGCGAATGTATGAGATTATAAAAAATTTACATCTCGTCAGATATATGGTTGTGTACGTAAAGTGTTATTAATAACTATGATCAGAAGGGAAAAAAAGGTTAAATAGATTTGAAGTGAACGATGCATGAAACTAATGGAGCTGACTATGGTACCTATTTGGTTTGAAAAATATGTAGAAATGGTTGGTTAAGTTCTGGGGAATATGTGTGGTGTGTAAAAACTGTTTTAGGTGTGGAAATTGCTGTTTGGAGAATATGGGAAAAGCTATGGATTGTGCAATCTCTTGATTGGAGAGTGGGGGGAGTCTGGATATTAGTCGAGGTGTGGGAAATGTGCGTGGAGGGTGGATATTTGTCGAGGTTTGGGGAATGTGT
>JAOUZG010051344.1:41836-53614 GCA_026289955.1 Argiope argentata
TTAATTTAGAATCTAGCTGGTGATTCTCCGTTTAAACCATGTTATAGGCAAGTAGTTCAACGCTAATCAGTATCAAAGACGAATGTTTGTAAAAACTCTTTAATAGCTATAACTGTTTAGTAATCTTAATAAAAGTTCATGAGCTTTGATCTTATTACAAATAATGTAATTAAAATTCTGTATTCATGAATATATATGCAGAAATTGAATTTATACGTTTCAAATTAGTTGAGCAACAATTTTTAGTACTGCTTTATGATTAAGCCAGAGTTCCTAAAATTTCAGATGCTCAATTTTTTTGTCATATAATTTGGCAGTTTATTACTAAAAATTAATTCATATTAAATTAGAGGTTTAATCTCGATTTCTGATGCTATGATTACGATGGATTAAAAAATGTATTCTTTCTTCGATACAAACATTAAGAAATCATCTCCTTAGCTAAATGTTAACATTTTGAAATGCAAATTTTACTCTTCGTATCATATTTAGAATAAGGTTCAGAAAACCACTGCAAGTATTTAATTGTCAGTAGGGTAACTGAAATTGTGGTTGATGGGTGCATTTTATAAAAACCTTTCCACTTTAAAATGCAACATTTAAAATCTGAACAGTTCCCTGACAAGAGTTGATTAAATATGCCTTGAAACTTGAATGCACTATGTTTTTAAAATCTTCCAGTACCTGTTTGGTATATATTATCAGTCCTCTAAAAGTGCTCAGCTATTCTTAGCGAAAGTAAAGGTTCCCATTTGGTATCTATATTTAAAAAATTCGGAAATGGAACGTGTAGCTTGTGAAATAGCCTTAATCATTACTCTGTGCGAAATCTAAGCCTTCCAATTTTTAGAACAGAATTCCCCACAATTTTGGTACCTAAATGATCCAATACAGATAATCTGAAGCGTTTCACTAAAGATTTTTCGGTAATGGGACTCGTTAGTGAAATTAAAAATCTCAATTTCTCGTATGTAAAAACTTTGCATCTTTGTCATCGGTAAAAGATCCAGAGATGAAGAATCAAATTTATTTTGGCAAACAAAAATGAAAACCTGATCACAAAGTTGTGGAAATAAACTGTAGATGTAGTATAATTTTAATAGTATGCAATAGGAAATCTTCCCTTCTCATGGTTTTATCTCTATTCGGGGCAATGATTATAATTACGCTGATAAAATTTGCAATAAGTAATTGTAATTAGTTATTGTTATTGAAAGATTAGATCTTTTCATGAATAATGTTAAATGTAATGAAAGTAGTCCTGAGTTCTGGCATCGGTGTCTGTTGAATAGCATGTAGAAAATATTTCCCTTTATACGTTAAATAAGGCTTTTGTGCCATTAAAACAAAAACCTTTTTATAAATTTTTGCGATCCAATAAATTTTTTTCACTAGGCAATATCTTTTCAATAATGCCATCCCGCAATTTTGAAAACGGATGCTGTAAAATACATAAACTTTTTAGGATTTCACAACTTTTGCAATTTTTTAAACGGCTCAAGGTTTATTTTTTGAACAGGTTTCCGGTTTTCTTAAGGTCATATGTAAATTTACTTTTCTTACGAAATTTATTAGAAATTCTTGTCAAATGTTGTAAAACATCTCGCGCTCCATAACTATTTCATTTGCCGCATTTAATAATTCAAGTACACGAAAATAACTATTCGATTTTAATTAGCCTAGTTTTTACAACTTCCTGCAAGATCTAATTCTTGTGTATGAAAAACTTTCATCCTATGTTTGTTTTGGTCAAACATCGAATATCAATCTTGCATGAAATGGATATGTATGAGTAAATTCCAAAAATAGCTATTGAAATATGGATCAAAATAAACGAAACCATTCGAAGAATCATTCTCCTCTTCGTCAATGAAGTACTTTTTAAAAAGCCAGTTTTTAATCTTTTTTTCCTGCTTTTGAACCTGAATTGAGACAAATATTGAAATCGTGCATAAATTTTTTTGAATCAGTTGGATAGAGGAACTTGGAAAAAATGCCCACTGTTCAACTCCTTTAACGCTTTGAATGGAACATTCGAGATGTGTCAGGTATGTTAAGAGATTCGATCGCACCAAGTTTAAGTGAAAATAATGCATTTAAAGAAAATTAGTGGTAATATCTTAATGAAGTAATTAAGCTAATTATATGTAAACTAAAAAATTCTGATTCTTTTCGATAAATTTATGGTTTAAAATGAGTGTTAAATGAGAGTATCTAAAAAGGAGTGTTAAATGAGAGTATCTAAAAAATGAGGTTTAATGAGAGTATCTAAAATATCGTTATAAGCTCAATTTCATGTTCATATAAATTAATGACCGCCAGTTTTTTTAATTTTTAAATACAAGGGATATATTTAAATAGGGATAAGTGACGAAATATTAAACTTTCCTTTCAACTAACAGAATTATTTCTAATCTCGATCTCAAAATTTTATCTTTAATTGACCAAGTTTAAATCCATTTCCATATCTATAAATATCTCAAATAATTTAAAGATTTTTCAGAGTGCGTTAGAACCGCTATTTTAAATTAAAATATATGCATTTTCTCAATTTTCTTGAAACCAGTTTAGATTAGTGAAGAATTTTAAATTATGTGATCTTGCTTGTTATAGTCCAAGAATAAGCGTAAGAAGTAGATGGATAGTCACAAGAGTAAGCCATTTGAAGAGAATAAAAACATTACCAGAAAGTTGTAGGAACTTAAAAAAAATAAGGCAAAATTATCATAAATTTTAACTAATCTAGGACAATAATATTGAAATGTACTTTTTGTAAACTCTAGAAAATGTACCATCGGAAAGTATTCAATGGTAGGAATCGGCTCCTGAAAAATATATCTACAAAGACACAGTACTGAAGAAACAACGATTGACAATATTCGATGCAACTCTTAGATCTGTGAAGAAGAGACAATGCTTAATGACTTCATAAATTGCGGGTACAGTGAACGAGATATGCTTATAAATCTCTATATTAAAAAAATAAAATGTCAATATTTTGAAGCCACTTGTACCATTGATAAAATTAAGTGAATAGGGTGGAAGTAAATACTATAAAACGAAGAATGGAGGCCTTCAAATTCTGGAAAGTATTCGTGGAAGGAAAGGAACAGAAACTCTAAGAAATTATACGATGCATTTATATGCATTACAATATTTGTGTGTAAAATTTATGTGTAATGTAATTTAAAACCTAATACTTCACACATCGTTACGACTGCATTTGGAAGTTTTGAGTATGTGAATTTAAATTCTTTCTTTGGAAATGGCGCTCTTGGACGATTGATAAAGATTATTGCAAATTATCAATGTGTAGGAAAACTTTTTTGCGACTGTGCCCTCAGTTTGAGCTTTCCTCGGGTTTTAATTTCTTTTATTTTTCAACTGCTCCAGCGATCTATTCCCCTAGGATTTAAAAATTGTTCTAAATTTGAGAAGTGAATCCCAGTGACTTCTCAAGAACTTTTATTACAACCCTTAGATCATAATAAATATATTTCTTTAAATATTGAAGCTGCAAATGTAAAGATAAATTGATATCTAGAGAATTTTGAAAAAAAAAGACGGTTTTATATACTACAGCCAAATCTTCACATGTCGAGAGTATTAATTCACTTTCATTTGCTGATAATGGAATAGAATTTTATAAAGGAAGTTGATTCCTTCATGGATGCAAATATTTGGGTTGTACTATATTTTTTCATCTGTACAATTGTTGCAAGCATTGTGTAGCTGATTTTGATCTCGATTGATTGATTGATGCACCTTAAGTTCGTGCCTGTTCCATCTTCGATCGGAATGTTTCCTGGATGTCCAACAAATGTTGCTTAGAGGATGGCTTCAAAGTACTAATTGTTAGAACCTGGTAAGTTGCTAAGTTATGATAATAACAATTTTTATTTTAGAAATGTATGTCCAATTTGACACAAACTATGCTAATCTTCATTTGGTAATTATAGGATGCTGTATATAGAGCTGGTTTTCGCATTGGTGCAAGTTCTTGGTATAATTCTACGAATCGATTGTAAGATGACGGACCTTTTATGGAGTCTTGTGGACTATATTCTTACTCCCTGGGTAGAATGGCCACCCAGTGTTGCAAGTGTTTTAGATCGTATCTTTCTTCATGTATATAATCATTTTCTTCACGGTTCAAGATTCCTCTGCGATCGACATCAGTATCCTGGACGAGTGGAAAAATATTTTCAGGGAGTATTTCAAAGTACCAGTAGTAACAGTCTAGAAATTCGCTGAATTATGGTAAAGGTATTCAAATATTTTCTTCTTGGAAATGTATTGTATGCTTAATTTGAAACTTAATATGTTCATTCACTTTTACTAATAATAGAATATTGTATATGAAGCAAGCCAATTTTCTCATTGACGCAAATTTTTTACTTCATGATCTTACCTTTCCAGTAGGGAGATTGATTTTGCAGTTCAGAATTCATTTTCAATGAGTACCAACTAACTTGGATGTTTGGGAAATAATTCGAGGATGGCCGTGAAGTACCATTTAGTTAGAGATAGTAAGTTGCCAAGTTATGATAACAGCACAGTACCCAAATATCTTGTTTGAATTGATATTGTAGCCCAATTTTAAAGATTAAAATGTTTAATTCGCCTTCATTTTCTAATGTTAGACTGCTGTATTTGAAGCTGGTTTTCTCATTGATGGAAGTTTCTGGGATGATGGTACGAATTCATTCACTCTGCATGCTTCTTGGACCATGAACTTCGTGAAAAGAAAATGAATGCTTTTCCAGACCGGAGTATATCTCGGATCGATCTTGTCTTGATTTCTAGTATGGCCTCATACCAACACTATTTAGTTTCTGGTAAGTTTCCCAGTTAGGATAACAGACTTAAAAAATCCCTTTTGGTACAGGCTTTGTCCAATTTGATACATTCAGAGAATTAATCGATTTTAGTTTGATGTAAATTAGACAATTTGCAAATCATATATACTTGAAAACAATCGGGTCTTTCTAGCATCCGTTAATTAAAATCTCCTTGTAACAGTTAGAAAGATAATTTTGATGAATTTATAAATTTCCATTTTGAATACTAATATAAGCATCTGGAGGTAATTTTCTTAATTGAGAGAAATATGTGTAATAAAGCTGTATCAAACTGAAATTTCAAAATCATATTTACTATTAAACTTTGGAATCGTTGACATAAATCCTTACTATTTCCCCTTTTCTTCACTTTCGTTATCTCATCTATTATACCTCTTTTGTTTATAATAGATGTATTCTAATGTGATTTGCTAAAATTGTTTTTTTTTTCAGAACTCTTGCCTATGATGCTGAGAATTCAGACGGATGGATTATCTTGTTGAAAAGAATAGGGAACGTTTCATTTTCAACCCTCATGTTAATGGAATTTCGAACTTCTCCCAGATAGGATATGGGAAAGTCAATCTATCTGCTGGCAATTCGTCTACTGCAATATTTTTTGCTGTAAGGTTTCATCATCGGCATTGAATCAGGCAAATATTCTTATCTTATAGAAATTTTGTTGATTGGTCTTTAAGTACAAAACATTGCAACAATATAATGTTTAGAAAAACTAAAATTTTTCAGTCTTATAAATGTTTAACTATCTAACTAGATTTGTTCTAATTTTAAGATTAGTGTTTCAATTTACCTGTAGTGTTTAGTGCATAATGATTAAATAATGACGATTGAGCCATGATATCTTATCCATTTTACCTTTTGAATTAAACAAATAAAAATTTCATTCAGCACTTAGATCTAAAGGTCTATATAACCTTGTTAATTTCCTTACCTTTATTTTTATGAATAATTTATTGTCAATGATTTCCAAATATGGGCCCCACTATCGAATAAATGGTTTCATTTTTGTATTTCTTAGCAATTTTTAGTGTTAAGTGTATACATTTAATATTATGAATTTAAAAAAAATTGTTTTTCTCAACTGGACAAATTATTCAGCTGTAAAATTTCAGTGGGAACTTGGATTAGAGTCAAAATTGAAATTAAGAAAACTTTGTTTAACTTGGATTTAATTTTCAATTTGGTGAACTAGATAAATTTCTATACAGTTAGGAGATAATTCAAATTTATTCAATGTAATAAAAAAATTCTTTTAAATTAGAAAGATTTTGTTTCAAATATTTAGTTGAGCTTATGTTGACAATTGAACTAATGGAATTTAGAATTCCACTCTTTAGTTATTTGAAATTTTAAGTTATTTTTTCTGGAACATTAATTTTTATATGGAAGTTATTTTATGAAATGAATATTGAATGGAAAAGTTCCGATAAAAAAAATTCTGAAATGACTTCATGTGAAATCATACATTTTATAATGTAATAATAATAATGAAAATGTTTTTCTATGTATTTTCCTGTCTTTGAAATACTGCAAACTTTTTATTTGTGAAAGAATATATAAGATTTTCTACTATAAATTAAAATGTATTGCTTTAGATATAGATTTAAATATCCACCGTACATACATGTGTCCAATCGCAAATGGAAAATGTTTAGTTTTATAAATGTTTAATATTGTAAATAATTATCTAAACTTTAGTTGAAAACATCTCTAAATTTAATTTTTTTTAGAAATTCTTAATTTTAAGACCTGAAATGCTTTGTATGAATGCAATATTTAAAAATTTTTTAGTTGTGCTTTGTAATATCACTGTTCAAATCTTCATGTAATTGTAGTTATAACTTTTGAAAAATTTATTTTATTGTTTCTGTCGCCTACTAAAATGTTCCATTTATAAATATTTAAAAAAAATTAATTTCAGGCTAATTTTTAACGTAAAAGTTAATAAATATTCTAAACTTTAAATCTTTAATAGATTAGAGCAAATAGAATAGAGCAAACTTTAATGTTGCTCTATTTAATCATTAATAAATATTTAATCAGACATATTAGTTAATCGTATATATATATATATATATATTCTATGAAAATTAAGTAATTTTAAATTAGAGGAGTTAAGGTTTTTGACTTTCTGGGAAAGGATGACCGATTGGCTCGGCCGGCCAGTCAATCGGGAATCCAAATTTTAAATTGCATTTGATCGCCATGTCTGATCAACATGGGGATCAATACGTTAAGAAAAAACATTGCGTTTTTATATAATAAAAGTTAAAATTTTGTAGGAAATTAAAAAATAAAACTGAATTGATGAGAATATACTTAATTTTCATAAAATTTCCTGTAAAATTAATGAGTTTTAGTCTTTAATTGATTCAATTTCGCCCTATAATTTATTTTTTGTAACATGTGCAATGCTGTTATAGTAATACATAAGAATGCGTTATCAATTTCTTTGTCTTTTAATACTGATATTATTACAACTTTGTAAATAGGCTATAAAACTGTTATATTGTGGAAATATTTTCTATCAAATTTCTAATGATTTGTTTCTGTGTAGTGTTTTATCCTTAATGTTATAGAAATTCTGTAAATCATGTTTTCACTTTGTATTATCTTACTTGTAATAAACTTAATTATTTTCATATTCTTTGCTTTTATTTTTTGATGCTCAATTTCATAATTCACGGAAATGCGTGCAATTCTGAATGCAAATTTACTAGATTTTTAAAGTATCTAAAAATATTGATCTTAAAGATAGTAGATGCATAGTTCCCTTTTTATACGAAATATTGACATTTTCAAATTAACAATAAAGTTTTTGCATCTGGGTTTTTGTTGCATTTCAAATGCAAAAGGTTTTACATGGTAGACCAATACAGCTACTAAATTTTCTAGGTTTTTCTGAATTTCGTAAATATTCAACATGAAGGTTCCAAAATTAGTTTACGTTTTTATCAAATTTCCTTTTACGTTCAATAACTTTAACGGTATTATTATTGAGCATAAACTATTTTTGAGCCATTATAATGCAACAGAAAAATTGGCATTTCCGTGATACCAATATTTCCTAGCATTCCCCCCTCCCCACCTAAAAGTAATTTTGAAAAAAAAAAAATATTAATGCAGTTTAATAGTAAAGCGATTCCTTTCCAATTACCTCTGTAGCTAGATTGGAATTGATCCGTGTTCATATCTTATTTTTTTCAGTATAATTAAAATCATTAAATACTTGATTATCATCTTCCCAATTTAAAATATATTTAAATGTTTATTTTTACGATTTAAAAGGTGATTTTTTCTAATAATGGTATATTAAAATAATTTTAGGATTATGGTTGGCTTTAAAAAATTGATCCATTTAGCTTATTAGATAAACTTTATTGATTTTTTATTAACTAAATATACTTAGTTTTATAAGATAAAGAACTGAAACACTGAAGTTTTTGTCTGACTGAAAAATTGTTCAATTAATGCCAACCTGTATAACATCAAATTGCTGAATTTGGCTGTAAGGATACTTTTCAGGGGCCTAGTAAGGGTTAAAAGGATTTTAAGTTTATATTCTTCAAATTAGGACCTAACCCTTAGCAGTCCGAAAAATAATTAATTTCAAAATTATTCACCTAATACAAAGATTTGTTTATTACGATGAAAAAAATATATAATTCTTTTAAGTCGAATTTCTTTGGAAAATTAATCTCTCCTGACTATTATGTAGACCTTTTTAACAATTAAATTTGAAAAATAAATAAAACGTTAAAAGGATGCACAATCTTGAATGGTGAGTCAGAGTCGCCATCGGAGTGCAAAGGGTTAAGTACGAATTATTGAATAGAGCATTCAAGGGTGGTAATGAAGGTAGATTAAGGTAATCCTTAATCCTAAGTTATTTTTTTCAACAGATGAATATGAAATATTTGCGAGATTGCTACTTTAAAGTTAATATAATTGGGATTTTTCCCATTTTAGTGGCATCTGTATTTATTCTCGATACTATTCGTACAGACCAACAAAGAGAGATAAAACGTTAAACAGAAGCATTGTTATCCTCAAAATATTTAACCTCTAGATTTAGATTAATATCTACATTTTGGTCCTTTTTTGAGTCTGAAAATTTAACTGCATTTAAGAAATAAACAAGTAGCTGTCTATTTTCTTTTGACAATAACTGAAACAACAATAAAATAAAATATCCGGTAAAAGAATGAAATTTGTTTAGCTGTGTTTACAAAATTTGTGGGTCAGTATCAAGTTTTCGACCTAATTATTTAAAAAGACGAGGACGCTAAGCTATATGAATAAATATTAAAAAATTCCATTTAACAAATTTGGAGACTTAATTTTGAATATTATTTGATAAACAGCAGGGTATCTGTTTGCCTGTCAGCCTGTACAGGAAAAGTAATTTTAAATACATAGTTTTGCATGTGATGCCTACATCAAATAATAGATTTCTATGAAACTTTTAACACAGATGATCTGAGTGAATCCTGAGTTCTTCTGAGTTCTTTTATTTATATAAGTAAAACAGAGGAAAAACTCTTCATAACCTAGGGACTTGAAGTCGAAGGGAGATACCTCTATTAGCTTCTTTTCGCATTTGACATACAAATTTATTGAGGTTTAAAGGAGAAGATTTATAACAATTAAATGCAAAAGAAGCGTTTTCATTTGTTTTTTCTAAGAGAATTATTTCTAAAAAAATGGATACTTTCTTATACGCTACCACAAACTTATATAATCGATAAATCTTCTTTATCATTAAACTATGTTTTTTATTGGGAAATAAATGATTTGGAATAATAATATAAAAACTATAAATTAGGATTAAAAGTCTGTTTGTTTATTTTTACTGATATTATTATGGCAAGAAAATGGAGAACTTTTGGGAAATAATTCTTTGTGGCATTAAAACAGTATAAGGTAACATTTACCAATACATTACTTAAGCAATCAAGATCGAATTCTGGAAGTATTTGGATTCATTTTCAGTAACAAATCGATTCTCGTTTGTTTTTAAGACTGTCATTTCTTACAGTTTAAAGGGGGGAAAGTATTTTCAATCTTCTCAAAAGAAAGGAAAGTTATTGTCATAGAAATGCGAATTGTTTTTCTTGCTAGAATTTCTTCTATCTCTACTGAAATCAATCTGAATTTCTTTTGAGAGGACTCGAAAAATGAAAACAAAGAATATCCGAACTGATATCACTTGAGCCTCTTTTCTGTCTTTCTTCCTTTTTATTCTAGATCTTATTTTATTTAGAAGAATTTTTTGTTCTATTGACTATTAGAAAGAACACTGAAATTTAAAAGTGAGGGGCTATTATCATGATGGTAGAAAAAGATGTTCACATTCATGAACAAACTTCAAAATTCATGAACAGGAAATTGAGGAATTATCCCTTTTGAAGCCCAATTTTTCGCTTTTGGGCTGATTAGAAAATGATAAAAAAAGGTTGCCACATTTGGCAACTTATCACCTTCAAAATGTTAGATCTTGGCGCGTATATCCGATTCTCCTTTCTGGCTAATAAAGGACAGGGCTGTAAGAAGTTATCATTCGAAAAAGAAAGAAAAACAATGGGAATGAGCGCGAAAAAGTGAGAGGTAATGAAAGTGTTATGTATTAAAGTTTCTATTTTTTAAGTTGACAAAAAGTTTTTAAGCTCAAACGAGTTTGATAAGGAAATTCAACCTCCGTAGTTTTCTAAATTTCTACGCAGTGATTGTTTAAACTGGTTTTTCATGGGAAAAAAAATTACTCTAGAAAAAAAATTAAAGAACTCGATTTATTTTGAGATGGAAGAAATCTTCGCAATTCTGAATGTTGGTGATTATGAAATATGACTTATGGGAGTACAGGACGTTTTTTTTTTTTTTTGATGGATTGATGTTACATGACTAGACAAATAATGTTCCAACATTATAACTTCAATTTTTAAAATAAAATAAAATCTTTATTATTGTTCATTAGGACAAATTTATTTCTCCTTTTCAAAATATTTTGAAGATGAGTTGTGATAAATTAAAGCTCATATAAATTTCATTGTTTATGATAGTTCATAATAGTTTCCAAACACAAACATAAAATAATAGATTTGAGTTTTTTCTAAACTTAATTTTTGGTAATAAGATTCCTAACGCTTGGATTTCAGATTTTATACGAAATATTAGGTTCCTAGACAATGTTAACATGCAGAATCATGTTTGTCTCATTAACATTTTAGTTTTAAAGACACATGTTATCAAAAAACCACAAAAAGAAAGATAAAATGATTTATCATAAATTTGATTCAAATAATTTAAAAAGAATACACAGCATTTGAAATTTATCTTAAACTATTAAAAAATTAAGTGTTCTCATTTCCATAATAATACAGTTGAGAAGCTCGTATCCATGATTCCATAAATTTTCGGAAGAGATTTAAATATATTTTATTTAACTATATTTTTTTTCAAAGAAAAGATTTTCCCAAATAATTGTTATTATTAGAAAGCAAAAAATTCAACAATAGTATGTGGCAACAATAGTTTCGAGATTCCAGTTGAATAACAGAGAAAATTATATAATTAGGCAGGCGCTCTATCTACTATGCCAAAAAATTACGGGAGGGGTTAACAGGTCTTTCATTCTTAATATAAGTATAAAATTTAAGTTTTTTTAATATAACGAAAATCTGGTCTAAAACACCAATGTTTGGAAACGGAAAGTCTTCTGCGAATGTGCATTAAATCGACATAAAATTACAAATAAAACTATAATTTTTTAGCAAAATATTTAACTTTTGAATTATAATTTTTTGGAATAACTTGGAGTAAATATAGAAGTTGCATTTAGAAAAAATATTCGAAATAATAAAAAATTAACAACACACACACACACACACACACACACACACACACACACACACACACA